>CM075975.1:2734415-2804492 GCA_038048745.1 Coluber constrictor foxii
CTTTTATCTAAAAAATATAAATCAAATAAAACAATAAAAATATTTGCGTAAATTTCTGAGATTTGGTGTGTTTCTGTAGTGTATCACTTTAACTACACAAACCCACAACATCTCACAAAGCTGTATGTGGCATTTTGCGTGGAAAAAGTGTGAAACTTGGTTTTTGAGCTTTTTGTGGCTGTGTGAGGTTCCCGCTTGTTGCAGGAGCCATTTTGGGTCACGTGCAGCTGCTTTTACATTGTACATTCAGTCAGCTGTGCTGTGTTGTGTTGTGTTGTGTTATGTTATGTTGTGTGTGTGTAAAGTGTGAAAGTTGGTTTTTGTTACCTCTTATTGTTTTGTGTAATTTATTATTTTTATTATTTATTATTATTGGCCATGTCCACCCAGTCACCTGACCGCCAAGCCACGCCCACCCAGTCACCTGACCAAGCCACGCCCACCAATTAAGCCATGCCCACAGAACCCATAGGGAAAATTTTTACATTTCACTCCTGGTTTAACCTGGTCAGAGAGTCCTCCCACCCCCCAAACCCGCCCCTTTGAACTCACCTGCACCTTCTGCCCGGCAATCTCAGTGGGGCTGTCGTGCCGAGGGGGCGGGTGCTGGTCTCCTTTGTTGACCACGTACTGGATGAGGTTGGCGAGGGCCGCGCAAGAATCGGCACAGGTGTGGATGTGCACCACGTTGTTGGAGCAGCGGAGCTCAAAAAGGGGCCGGGTCTGCCCCACAGGTGGAGGAGAGAGAGACACACAAGTCACATGGATGGCAGGGACCCCCAGATTTCCACCATACACTAAGACTGTGTTGCTTGATCCTGGAGACTTGGAAGATGGGTGGACTTCAATTCCCAGAATTCCAGACACCTTAAAGCATGCCGGCTGGGGGATTCTGGGAGTTGAAGTCCACCCCTCTTAAAGCATGCTGGCTGGGGGATTCTGGGAGCTGAAGTCCACCTCTCTTAAAACATGCTGGCTGGGGGATTCTGGGAGTTGAAGTCCACCCATCTTAAAGGATGCTGGCTGGGGGTTTCTGGGAGTTGAAGTCCACCCCTCTTAAAGCATGCTGGCTGGGGGATTCTGGGAGTTGAAGTCCACCCCTCTTAAAGCATGCTGGCTGGGGGATTCTGGGAGTTGAAGTCCACCCATCTTAAAGGATGCTGGCTGGGGAATTTTGGGAGTTTGAAGTCCACCCATCTTAAAGGTTGCTGGCTAGGGGTTTCTGGGAGTTCAAGTCCACCCCTCTTAAAGCATGCTGGCTGGGGGATTCTGGGAGTTGAAGTCCACCCATCTTAAAGGATGCTGGCTGGGGAATTTTGGGAGTTGAAGTCCACCCATCTTAAGGATGCTGGCTGGGGAATTTTGGGAGTTGAAGTCCACCCATCTTAAAGGATGCTGGCTAGGGGTTTCTGGGAGTTGAAGTCCACCCATCTTAAAGGATGCTGGCTAGGGGTTTCTGGGAGTTCAAGTCCACCCCTCTTAAAGCATGCTGGCTGGGGGATTCTGGGAGTTGAAGTCCACCCATCTTAAAGGATGCTGGCTGGGGAATTTTGGGAGTTGAAGTCCACCCATCTTAAAGGATGCTGGCTGGGGAATTTTGGGAGTTGAAGTCCACCCATCTTAAAGGATGCTGGCTAGGGGTTTCTGGGAGTTGAAGTCCACCCATCTTAAAGGATGCTGGCTGGGGAATTTTGGGAGTTGAAGTCCACCCATCTTAAAGGATGCTGGCTGGGGAATTTTGGGAGTTGAAGTCCACCCATCTTAAAGGATGCTGGCTAGGGGTTTCTGGGAGTTCAAGTCCACCCCTCTTAAAGCATGCTGGCTGGGGGATTCTGGGAGTTGAAGTCCACCCATCTTAAAGGATGCTGGCTGGGGAATTTTGGGAGTTGAAGTCCACCCATCTTAAAGGATGCTGGCTGGGGAATTTTGGGAGTTGAAGTCCACCCATCTTAAAGGATGCTGGCTGGGGGATTCTGGGAGTTGAAGTCCACCCATCTTAAAGGATGCTGGCTAGGGGTTTCTGGGAGTTCAAGTCCACCCCTCTTAAAGCATGCTGGCTGGGGGATTCTGGGAGTTGAAGTCCACCCATCTTAAAGGATGCTGGCTGGGGAATTTTGGGAGTTGAAGTCCACCCATCTTAAAGGATGCTGGCTGGGAATTTTGGGAGTGAAGTCCACCCATCTTAAAGGATGCTGGCTAGGGGTTTCTGGGAGTTGAAGTCCACCCATCTTAAAGGATGCTGGCTGGGGAATTTTGGGAGTTGAAGTCCACCCATCTTAAAGGATGCTGGCTGGGGAATTTTGGGAGTTGAAGTCCACCCATCTTAAAGGATGCTGGCTAGGGGTTTCTGGGAGTTCAAGTCCACCCCTCTTAAAGCATGCTGGCTGGGGGATTCTGGGAGTTCAAGTCCACCCATCTTAAAGGATGCTGGCTGGGGAATTTTGGGAGTTGAAGTCCACCCATCTTAAAGGATGCTGGCTGGGGGATTCTGGGAGTTGAAGTCCACCCCTCTTAAAGGATGCTGGCTGGGGGATTCTGGGAGCTGAAGTCCACCTCTCTTAAAACATGCTGGCTGGGGGATTCTGGGAGTTGAAGTCCACCCATCTTAAAGGATGCTGGCTGGGGAATTTTGGGAGTTGAAGTCCACCCATCTTAAAGGATGCTGGCTGGGGGATTCTGGGAGTTGAAGTCCACCCATCTTAAAGGATGCTGGCTAGGGGTTTCTGGGAGTTCAAGTCCACCCCTCTTAAAGCATGCTGGCTGGGGGATTCTGGGAGTTCAAGTCCACCCATCTTAAAGGATGCTGGCTGGGGAATTTTGGGAGTTGAAGTCCACCCATCTTAAAGGATGCTGGCTGGGGGATTCTGGGAGTTGAAGTCCACCCATCTTAAAGGATGCTGGCTGGGGGATTCTGGGAGCTGAAGTCCACCTCTCTTAAAAACATGCTGGCTGGGGGATTCTGGGAGTTGAAGTCCACCCATCTTAAAACATGCTGGCTAGGGGTTTCTGGGAGTTCAAGTCTACCCCTCTTAAAACATGCAGGCTGGGGGATTCTGGGAGTTGAAGTCCACCCCTCTTAAAGCATGCTGGCTGGGGGATTCTGGGAGTTGAAGTCCACCCCTCTTAAAGCATGCTGGCTGGGGAATTTTGGGAGTTGAAGTCCACCCCTCTTAAAACATGCTGGCTGGGGGATTCTGGGAGTTGAAGTCCACCCATCTTAAAGGATGCTGGCTGGGGAATTTTGGGAGCTGAAGTCCACCTCTCTTAAAACATGCTGGCTGGGGGATTCTGGGAGTTGAAGTCCACCCATCTTAAAACATGCTGGCTAGGGGTTTCTGGGAGTTCAAGTCTACCCCCTCTTAAAACATGCTGGCTGGGGGATTCTGGGAGTTGAAGTCCACCTCTCTTAAAACATGCTGGCTAGGGGTTTCTGGGAGTTATAGTCCACCCCTCTTAAAACATGCTGGCTGGGGGATTCTGGGAGTTGAAGTCCACCCATCTTAAAGGATGCTGGCTGGGGGTTTCTGGAGTTGAAGTCCACCTCTCTTAAAACATGCTGGCTGGGAGACTCTGGGAGTTGAAGTCCACCCATTTAAAACATGCTGGCTGGGGAATTCTGGGAGTTGAAGTCCGCCTCTCTTAAAGCATGCTGATTGTGAAACCCACTTTAAAATAAATATTAAAATATAGAACATAGAGGGCTGGCAGGGACCTTGGAAGTCTTCTAAAGGCAGGAGACTTTACACCATCCTGGTCAAACGGTTCTCTAACCTTTTTCTGAAAACCTCCAGCGACGGAGCACCCACAACTTTCAGGAGACAAGCTGTTCCTTTGTCGGGAAATTTCTCCTTGGATCGCCCTTTCACAAGCTCCCACCCATTACTTCCCGTTCTATCCTCAGGTACGTTGGGGAATAAGTCAATCAAAGCTTGACTTATAATAAGCTTGAAGTCAAGGTTTTGCCTGGCTATCTGTCAAGTTTGCCAATTTTAGAAAAAGGAATGAATTGAAGGGAGAAAAGTATCAGTCGAGCAAGGCATCGCTGGAGCCCACGGGTTGGAGATACAGCCTCTGGGTACGTACCAGTTTGCCACTGGTGGCTCCTTTCCACGTCGTGATGACCAGTTCTAAGAGATCCACTTCCACCACGCAAACATAATCTAGGATGAGAGAAAAGATGAAACTGGAACTTGGTAAGTAGAAAACACGACAGAAGAAGACGTTGTGCAGGTCCCGGAACTTCCAGTCCTCGGTTTACGACTGTTTCTCTCCTTGATCAGTTTCCATCCATTATTCCTTGTCTGGCCTTCAGGTGCTTTGGAGAATAGCTTGACCCCCTTCCTCCTCTCTGGGGCAGCCCCTCAAATATTGGAAGATGCTCTCCTGTCTCCCCTGGTCCTTCTCTTCCCTAGACCAGCCAGGCCCAGTTCCTGCAAATGTTCATCGTCTGTTTTAGCCTCCAGTCCCCTCATCATCCTGGTTACTCTTCTCTGCACTTTTTCGAATCTCAACATCTTCCTTCCTTCCTTCCTTCCTTCCTTCCTTCCTTCCTTCCTTCCTTCCTTCCTTCCTTCCTTCCTTCCTTCCTTCCTTCCTTCCTTCCTTCCTTCCTTCCTTCTCTTTCTTTCTTTCTCTTTCTTTCTTTCTTTCTTTCTTTCTTTCTTTTTCTTTCTTTCTTTCTTTCTTTTTCCTCCACTCTAACCTTTACCTATCTCTCCTTCCTCTCTCCCACCCTCTTTGATTTGCTAGCCAGCAACTTCTGTTCCATGGGTTGATTGTTCTGTCAGAAAATTCCTCCTTATTTCCAGGTTGAATCTCTCCTTGGTCAGTTTCCATCCATTGTTTCTTCTCTGGCCTTCAAAGGTGCTTTGGAGAACAGCTTGACCCCCTTCCTCCTCTCTGGGGCAGCCCCTCAAATATTGGAAGATGCTCTCCTGTCTCCCCTGGTCCTTCTCTTCACTAGACTAGCCAGGCCCAGTTCCTGCAACCGTTCATCGTATGTTTTAGCCTTCAGACCCTGAATCATCCTGGTTGCTCTTCTCTGCACTCTTTCCAGAGTCTCAGCCTCTTTTTTTATAGTGTGGTCACCACAACTGGAGGCAGGACTCTAGGTGTGGCCTTACTAAGGCTTTATAATCTGTTATAATTATATACTATATTATCTCTCCTGTTTTAAGGCTGATGGCTACCAACCTTTTTTGCAAAAGCCATGCCATTTCCCCCAAGGCATGGGGCAGGGAGGGTGGGGGGATAAGAGGAGAGGGGTACCTTTATTCAGGTCACCGGTCTCTGCTTCACACTTGTTGGAGAGGAACAGGGTGGAGTTATCCAAAATGAAGCTAGTGGGAGAACAAGCAGGCTTGGTTAGGATCCACTCTTTTTTTTTTTTAATTTGATTTATATGCCGCCCTTCTCCGGAGACTCAGGGCGGCTTACAAGGCGTTAAGCAATAGCCTTCATACTTTTGTATATTTATACAAAGTCAGCTTATTGCCCTCACAATCTGGGTCCTCATTTTATCTACCTTAGAAAGGATGGAAGGCTGAGTCAACCTTGAGCCTGGCGAGATTCGAACTTACAGTAATTGCAGACAGCTGGCAGCTAAGTGCTACTTAACAGCACTTTAGTGCACTGCACCACCAAGGCTCTTATAGGCCCTTCCTTCCTTCCTTCCTTCCTTCCTTCCTTCCTTCCTTCCTTCCTTCTTTCTTTCTTTTTCTTTTTTTCTTTCTTTCATATGCCGCCCTTCTCCAGAGACTCAGGGGGCTTACAACGCGTTAAGCAATAGCCTTCATACTTTTGTATATTGATACAAAGTCAGCTTATTGCCCCCACAAACTGGGTCCTCAATTTACCCACCTTAGAAAGGATGGAAGGCTGAGTCAACCTTGAGCCTGGTGAGATTCAAACTTACAGTAATTGCAGACAGCTGGTGTTAATCACAATGCTTTTAGTCTGCTGAGCTATCCAGGCTTGAACTGTTTTAAATTGAGCACCTGTGCATTTTGACTTATCCATTAAAATTTGTTCGCCCGTCCATCTCTTGCAGGGTGAGATTGTTGAGAATCCAGTGAGAGGGGGAAAAACATTCCTATCTCTCAAGTTCTTGGGGGAAAGGAAATACATGCAGTGTGCCAACAGGTGCCAACAGGTGCACCCATCCTGGATCCGACACATCTTTCCTGGCGTGCATGCAGGTTTTTTTAATTGCTGGCTGCCACACCTATTCATCTCCGCCCCCTGCCTTTTATCCCCAGAGCTAGGGTGGGGCTTCATTAGCAGTGGTGGCTCTTCTGTCCCAAGGACCGGCACATAGATTTCCACTGCTCTCCTCTCCTCTGGCTCCTTGCATTCTTGCCCAAAATCCACCTCTTTTTTCCCCCCGGGCACAGCTTCCTTGAGATCCTTTCTGTTCCACCATCACCCCCCTAAGAGATTTGGAGGGCTCAGCAGACCCACAACTCACCGAAGGAGGAAGACTGAGGTGTCCACGATGATGTTACTGGAGAGGGTGAAGGTCTCGGCAGTGATGAGGACCCGGAGGGGTAAGTAGAGAGGCCTGTGAAGGAGAAGATGGAGGTCAGCCTTGGGGCAATGTTTCTTACCCTCGGGAACTTTAAGAGGTGTGGACTTCAACTCCCAGAATTCCCCAGCCAGCTCTAATGGTGGAGAGGGAGAAGTCACAGCACAGCAGTCCTCTCTTGGGTGCAAGTCACCCCAAAACTCCAGCAGCTGGTGGAAAGTGGTTAGAATGAAACCCAAGTACAAATCACAATAACAGAGTTGGAAGGGACCTTGGAGGTCATCTAGTCCAACCCCCCCGTCCAAGCAGGAGACCCTACACCATTTCTGACAGATGGCAGTCCAGTCTCTTCTTGGAAGCCTCCAGGGATGAAGCTCCCACAACTTCCGAAGGCAACTTCTGTTCCACTGGTTGATTGTTCTCACTGTCAGGAAATTCCTCCTTATTTCCAGATTAAATCTCGGCTCTTGGCTTAACCTGGGTTTAGCATGTTGTGGGAACCAAACCCCCAGTCTCGTTCCCCAGGGCAGGACTAACTGAAACAGCCGATGGCCAGCTCAAGAAACTCCCATTTAGGCCTCTTCCTTCTCCCCGTCCTCGGATTTCCAGCACCATATACCTGTAATCCACGGCGCAGTTGAAGAGGTGGGTGTGCAAAACGGTGATGATGGCGGGGGGCACGAAGCCCAGGATGGGGTCGTCCAAAACGTCCAGGAAGTCGATCAACTGGCAGAAGGAGACGCGGCCGTGAGACTTGAACCCAGAGCCCCAGAGCCCTGCCCTGGCCCGCCAGCTCTCCAGCGCCCGGGAGTTAAGCTCAGACCGGTCTAAGAGAGGATAGAGAAAGGGGCTGCTCCCAGGTGCTGCTCAGGGGCCCTCCACCTCGTTTCCCCCCCCCCACTCCTCCTCTAACCAGAAAGCAGCCAACCGTCTTTGTGGGGATCGGGCCTCACCTGCGTGTACCAGCTCTGGTAGGCCAACGCCATGCGATGCCGAATGGTGGCGCCCTCGAGGCGCAGCGTCACCAGGAACTCCTGCAATCCAGATGGAAAATGTGGGTCACCGTCCGCAGGTTTCCTCCCAGTGTTTTCGGCCCTCCTTTGGCCGAGACTGCAAGGGAGCCATGCTCAGCCGCCGTTCCCCTCCAGCAGCCGAATCAGAGGAAAAGGAGGAGGAGGAGGAGGAGGAGGAGGCGTTTTGGATGGAAACTGGAAGTAGAAACTAGTCTCTGATAAAAAAAACCTTTTTATTTGTTTGTTTATTTGTTAGTTTATTGGTTCGATTTATTTGCCGCCTTTCTCAAAGTAGAAACTAGTCTCTGACAAAAAAAACCTATTTATTTATTTATTGGTTCGATTTATATGTCTTCTCCGGAGACTCAGGGTGTCTTACAATGCATTAAGCAATAGCCTTCATACTTTTGTATATACCTGCTTAGTAGGGCTTTCGGCCCCCCCTAAGCGGTGTTCTTTTTTATACAAAGTCAGCTTATTGCCCCCACAGTCCGGGTCCTCATTTTACCTCCCTCAGAAGGATGGAAGGCTGAGTCAACCTTGAGCCCTGGTGAGATTTGAACTCGCAGTAATTGCAGGCAGCTGGCAACTAAGGGCTACTTTAACAGCACTTAGTCCACTGCGCCACCAGGCTCAAATCATAGTCACATGACTATGGGATACTGCAAACAGCCGAAAAGGCAGCCCATTTGCCCAGTGCTCAAAGTGCAGGCATGTGACCATGGAGGGGGAAGCAGCCTTGCTGGATGGGGAATTCTGGGAGTTGAAGTCCGCCCATCTTCAACCAAAGTTGAGAAACATTGCAGTCAGGAAAAAAACCCCTGTTATCTAAGACACTTGTGGTAGCCCATCGGCTGCCAGCAGAGCTAGCGGCAGGCAGATGAGGAGGAGGTGGAGGGAGGGCCTGGGATGGAGCCTTTGGGAGGCTGATCAGGAAATATAATCAGAGGCAGAGGCACAGGCGGGGCCTTCCGTCCTCCCCCAGGTGGAGAGGCAGTTATCTTCGGGGCTGAGCTGAGTGAGGGGGAGGAACAGATGGGGCCCATCCCAGATGCGCCTAGGCATAGAGAAGGGAGGGGAGGGGAGAAAAACTCTAGAGTGGGATAGGGTAGGGTAGAATAGGGTATGGGAGAGGAGAGGAGAAAAACTGTAGGGGAGGGGAGGGGAAGGGAGGAGAGGGGAGAGGAGAAAAACTGTAAGGTAGGGTAGAGGGAGAGAAGAGAGGAGAGGAGAGGAGAGGAGAGGAGAGGAGAGGGGAGGGGAGGGGAGGGGAGGGGAGAGGAGAGGAGAGGAGAGGAGAGGAGAGGAGAGGAGAGGAGAGGAGAGGAGAGGAGAGGAGAGGAGAGGAGAGGAGAGGAGAACAATAAGCCGGCTCTCAGGGAAAAACAGACATAGATGCTAGCCAGCCAGCCCCTCCCTGGCTGGGAAATAAATAGGAGGGTTTTGGGAGTGGCCGGTTGTCACAGACAACTGTTCATCTTCTAATATCCAGCAAGCAATTCGGATTCCTTGGCCAGAACCTAGTTTGTTGGAACTAATTATGTTTGGTTTTTGTTTATCCACGTGAATAAAAAGACTGTTCCTGCCCTGTTTTGAAAAAAAGGTTTGTTTTACTCGTGAGTAAGCGGCTTATCATTCCTTGAGAACAGTACCTTTATGTTCTTCTCCATATCCAGGTTGATCTGAATGGCCACGGACAACATCTTGAAGGGGCCGTCCTTCTTGGCCCCCAGAGGCCAGGTGATGGGGCCCTCTTGGGAGGCGTAGATGGTAGGGTGAAGCTCGTCCGGGGGCAGGAAATTGGGAATCTCCAGATGCTCGGCTGTAAGGTAGTCCTCCACGACAGCTATGGGGGGGGGGGGGGTGGAAAGAAGAGAGGAAGCATCACGGATTAAGATAACCTGCTGTGGTCCTCGGCCCATCCCAACCCCATTTTCTGTCTCCCCCACCCCAAAAGTCAGCAGAAGAAAAAGCAACAAGGGGTACAAGTTGGACGAAAAGGTCAGATGCATTCCCCAAAAAGGAGAAAATACACAGTCCCCGATGTACAAGGGAAATTGGGATCGGAGTTTCTATCCGTAAACCTTACAAAGCGGGACCGCTTAATGATGGCAATCTCGGCAATCCTGGTTGCTGTCATTAACCGATTCCTACCGTCATTCGGTGTGGCTACTTCCTGCCAGTTTTCTACGGCCAAAATTAGTGGGGAAGCCAGCAGGAAGTCACATGCTGCCTGGGGAATCACTGGGAATTGAAGCCTGCCCTTCTTTAAATAGTTGTTTTACAGCAGAGTTCCCCAACCTGTCCGGGTTGGCGGCCCGGAGGGGGAGGGGGGGAGAAATAGGGAACAGTTTTGTGGGAAGGTAAGCGTGTGTGTGCATGTGCGTGTGCTTGTATGAGCACCCGTTGCTCGCGCAAGTAAGGATCCAAGTACCAACAACATTCACACAACTGAGGCCCCACGTGCCCTCGACACTCACATGAGTAGGGCCATGTGCTCTTGTGATATTCCCACAAATGAGAGTGTTAGGAAATGAATATTACCTAACATGTTGGGTTGGCAATATATAAACCATCAATGTAGCTTTAAGACTGCTGTATTGCATCATACTGTGTCCTGATTGGTTAGCTCTGTAGCCAATGTCCTTAAGAGGGAGCTAGAAACGTGGTTTGTTCTCTTTGCTGTTCTTGCTCTCTGATATCTTTGTATGCTACTGTTTGCAAATCCAGAAGAACTGTTTATTGCGAATGACTATGACGACCGGTAAGAAGACTTTGTTATTGGATTATCCCTGGACTGTCGTTTTGGCTATCTCCTGCTTTATATGTGTATGACCTGGATTGTTTATTGGACTGTGCCTTACTATTTCCTGAAAGTAAACACAACTCAGCGTATCTGTGTGTTGACTGTGTTTATTTGTAACTACTCTCAATCGCTTTCATGTGCACACCCTTGCTACTCAAGGGTTACTCTGTGAATTCCTTAACAGACGTCCCGAGCATTTGTGACACTCACGTGAGTGGGGCTGTGCATGTGTGCTCCTGCATGCACACCAGCAGGCCCCTCACACAGCCTACTTGTGAATGGGCCACGGCTCACAGCTTGGGGACCCCTGTTCTACAGGACAATTCAACCGAGCTGGTTGCCTACACACACACAAACATACAGGCACTAGATCTGGATCCCAACCTTTGTGATAAAGGGCCACCTTCTCGGCCTCGATGCAGAAGTAGCCAATGTCCTCGCGGCCTTTGTAGTGTGAGACGCTGAAGAGGCTCCCGTTCTCCACGTCCAGGACGAGTTCCCCGTGAGCCGCTTCCAGCTTCTTGCCTCCTTCGCCCTGCAGAGACGAACAGAAGAACTGAGTCAGAGAAGGGGGCTAGGTTGAGTCAAGGCAGTTGAGAAGCAGGAAGGGCCTAGTGTGGGGCTGTCAAACTCAAGGCCCGCGGGCCAGATCCGGCCTGTGGGGTGTTTAGATCTGGCCCACGGGGCTGACCTGGAAACAGTGAAGGACCGGCCTCTGGTGCCTCTGCCAGTGAAAATGGAGCTCGGGTAGGCTGCACCTGAACTCCGTTTTCGCTGGCAGAGGATTGCAGGAAGCCATCTCAACCAAAAACAGAGCCCGGGAGCCCATTTTTGCTGGCAGAGCGCTGGGGCCACCACAGGTGCCCTCAATACGAGTAACATGGACTGGCCATGCCCACCCCAGCCTCCCCGAGGTCAAACACAACCCTGATGCAGCCCACAATGAAATTGAGTTTGACACCCCGGCCTAGGGCAGGGGTCTGCAACCTTAAATACTCAAATAGCCATTTGGACCCATTCCCCACAGAAAACACCGGGAGCCCCAAAACATGGGTGGGCGTGGCCAACTCAATGTCACTCACTTCTACCAGTCACATGACCCCCCCCCCCCCAGCCACGCCTACCCAGCCGGTCATTAGGGTAGAGAACCAGTTGTTAAAAAACACCGGGAACCAGAAAATCATTTTGACATCTCTCTCTCTCTCCCCTCCCTCTCTCCCCCACCCCCTGTATCTCTCTATGTCGCTCTGTCTCCCCTCTCTCTGTATCTATGTCTCTCTCTCCCTTTCTCTATGTCTCTCTCCCCCTCTCTGTATCTCTGTCTCTCTCTCCCTCTCTCTGTATCTATGTCTCTCTCTCTCCCCTCTCTCTGTATCTATGTCTCTCTCCCCTCTCTCTGTATCTATGTCTCTCCCTCTCTCCCCTCTCTCTATATCTGTCTCTCTCTCTCCCCTCTCTCTGTATCTATGTCTCTCTCTCTCCCCTCTCTCTGTATCTATGTCTCTCTCTCCCCTCTCTCTGTATCTATGTCTCTCTCCCTCTCTCTCTGTATCTATGTCTCTCTCTCTCTCCCCTCTCTCTATATCTGTCTCTCTCTCTCCCCTCTCTCTGTATCTGTCTCTCTCTCCCTCTCTCTGTATCTATGTCTCTCTCCCCCTCTCTGTATCTATGTCTCTCTCCCCCTCTCTGTATCTCTGTCTCTCTCTCCTCTCTGTATCTATGTCTTTCTCTCCCTCTATCTCTGTATCTATGTCTCTCTCTCTCCCCTCTCTCTGTATCTGTCTCTCTCTCCCTCTCTCTCTGTATCTATGTCTCTCTCTCCCCCCCTCTGTATCTCTCTGTCGCTCTGTCTCCCCTCTCTCTGTATCTATGTCTCTCTCTCCCTTTCTCTATCTATGTCTCTCTCCCCCTCTCTGTATCTCTGTCTCTCTCTCCTCTCTGTATCTATGTCTTTCTCTCCCTCTATCTCTGTATCTCTGTCTCTCTCTCCCCTCTCTCTGTATCTGTCTCTCTCTCCCTCTCTCTCTGTATCTATGTCTCTCTCTCCCCCCCTCTGTATCTCTCTGTCGCTCTGTCTCCCCTCTCTGCCTTTCTCTATCTGTCTCTCTCCCCCTCTCTGTATCTCTCTCTCTCCTCTATGTATCTGTCTCTCTCTCCCTCTCTCTCTGTATCTTTGTCTCTCTCTCCCCTCTGTATCTGTCTCTCTCTCCCTCTCTCTCTGTATGTCTCTCTCTCTCCCCCCCTATCTCTCTATGTCGCTCTGTCTCCCCTCTCTGTATCTATGTCTCTCTCTCCCTTTCTCTATCTGTCTCTCTCCCCCTCTCTGTATCTCTCTCTCTCTCCCCTCTCTCTGTATATCTCTATGTCTCTCCCCCCCCCCCTCTCTGTATCTCCCTGTCTCTGCCCTGGTCGCTTCTCCATCCCCAGCCATCACCCTTACCTTCTCAGTCCAGGTGAGGAGTGACTGGGAGGGGAGGGCAAGGGATGGGGCCAACCAGTGGTGGGATCACCTGACAGGGAGCCACAGCAGAGGGCCCAAAGAGCCACATAAGACTCCACAGCCACAGATTTCTGACCCCTGGCCTAGGGGATGTAAGCTGTAAACACATCTATAGGTCGTCCTCAACTTACAACAGTTCGCTTAGTGACTATTTGAAGTTACAATGGCAATGGAAAGTGAGCTGTGACCGGCCCCACCCTAGCTCTGGGGATCAAAGGCAGGGGGCGGAGATGAATAGATGGGGCAGACAACTATTTCTCTCCCTGTCAGTCCTCCGATGGAGAGTCAACAGCCCCCAGGTCTGGAGGTGGCTGATGAGGAAGAGGAGGAACAGCTGGGTCCAGTGCCTGATGTGCAGATTTACAGAAGGCAGAGGAGAGGAGAGCAATGGAAATCTATGTGCTGGTCCTTGGGACGGAAGAGCCATCACTGCTAGCAAAGCCCTGCCCTAGCTCTGGGGATAAAAGGCAGGGGGCGGAGATGAACAGATGGGGCAGACAACTATTCCTCTCCCTGCCGGATGGACTTTTTAGCCTGCGGTGAGAGAGAAACTTTTTGCCGGGGCTCCTGGCGCTCCTAATAAAGGAATCATTGACTTAACTACAGAGGGTTTGTCGTGTTTCGAGAGCTGGGTCAGAAGAGAGAGACACTTTCGTGGCCCGACTTTTTGCAAATGGTCCCCCCAAGACAAAAGTGGATGCAGCTTGTTTTCTCACTTTGGCATCGCAGAGTGCCGTAATGCGTCCCTGGCCCACCCGGAGCATGACAGAGACGCAGCTGAGAGGAAAGGGGTTCCTCAGCTCCCCTCTTTTCTGCTGCGCGCCCCTCTCGTCCGCCGAGTAGAAGTGAGAGTCATCGTCCTCGGAGTCCGAATCTGCAAGAAGGAGCAACGGAGAAGGACCTGTTTCTATTCCACGTGGTTTTGTGCAGACCTGCACAGGTGTCACCTCTCCTGTACTGGTTGCTGATTTGCTTCCGGGTGCAATTCGGGGTGCTGGCTGTCCCGTTTAAAATGACTTCATGGCTTGGGACCAGGTGATCTGAGGGACCGTCTCTTGCCGGTCACACCTACCCGACCCATCTGAGTGGGGAGGCAGAGAATGTTGCGGGTCCTGTCCCTTAAGGAGGTATATTTGTCGGGACCCAGGAACAAGGGCCTCCTCCGTGGTGGCGCCCTCCCTTTGGAATATTATCCCTCCGGAAATGAGACGGCCCCCCACTTTGACCCTCGTTCGGAAGGCCCCGAAGGCGTAGTTCTGCCAGGAGGCCTGGGGAACCCAGAGTGAGACAAAGCCCATTAAATATGTGTGTTTATTGTTTATTTATTGTTTATTGGTTCAATTTATATGCCGCCCTTCTCCAAAGACTTGGGGCGGCTTACAATGCGTTAAGCCTTCATACTTTTGTATATACCTGCTTACTAGGACTTTTGGCCTCCTCTAAGCGGTGTTTTTTTATACAAAGTCAGCTTATTGCCCCCACAATCCGGGTCCTCATTTTACCTACCTCAGAAGGATGGAAGGCTGAGTCAACCTTGAGCCTGGTGAGATTCGAACTCGCAGTAATTGCAGGCAGCTGGCAGCTAAGTGCTATTTAACAGCGCTTTAGTCCACTGCTCCACCAGGCTCCTGTTGTTGTCGTCTTTGTGTGTGTGTTGTTATTTAATTGTTTTTATTTCTTCTACATTGTGTTTTTATTATCTGTAAGCCGCCTAGAGTCGCTGTCAGCGAGTAGGAGGCTATATAAATTAATTCATTAATATCAATCAATCACCAAGAGCCTTGGTGGCGCGGCAGCTTAAGTGGTGCTAAAGTGACAGCAGCTGCCTGCAATTACTGCAAGTTCAAATCTCACTAGGCTCAAGGTTGACTCAGCCTTCCAACCTTCCGAGGGAGGTAAAATGAGGACCCAGATTGTGGGGGCAATAAGCTGACTTTGTATAAAAAAAGAACACCGCTTGGCGGGGGCCCGAAAGCCCTACTAAGCAGGTATATACAAAAGTATGAAGGCTATTGCTTAAGGCATTGTAAACCGCCCTGAGTCTCCGGAGAAGGGCGGCATATAAATTAATTTTTTAAAAAAAAAAAAATCAAATAAATGTCTTTAAAAGCTCGGTGATGGGCAGGGCGATTTCGGCAAAGGAGGTGGGAGGATGAATTGCCTATAGAAGTTAGCAAATCCCAGATAAAGAAACAAATAAATAAACAAACAAATATCAATCCCAGGGGTGGGGAACGATGGCCCCTTTATTACCTGTGGACTTCAACTCCCAGAATTCCTGAGCCGGCTGGCTCAGGAATTCTGGGAGTTGAAGTCCACAGGTAATAAAGGGGCCATCGTTCCCCAACCCTTGTTCTATCCAATGATGGCCAAGCCTCCAGGCCACAGCCAATCGGATAGCAAGGGGGTTACAAGCAGCCCTCCCCTCTCCTCCCTCCTCCTCCTCCGGAAGGGACTTCCACCCACTCCAAGACTCTCCTCCTCCCGCTGCCCCAAACGTCACTTCTCACCCAATTTAAAGGCTGACTTGCACATCTGGAAGCTCTCCGGCCAGTGGGCGGGTGGGGGCCCATCGGGGGCAAAGGAGGATGCGGATCCGGCCCCTCCTGGAGGATCAGTGGGACTCGGGAGAGGGCTGAAGGGCTCCCACATCAGGAGGTCATTATTGATCCTGGGGGGGGGGGGTGAAAAGAAGAGACAGTGAATGCAAAATTGCCTGCAGGGGAAAAGGTCCTCGACATACGACCATTCATTCAGTGACCCTATCAAGTTGCAACAGCGTTGGGGGAAAAAAAGGTTAATTCTGCCTTTATTCACACTTACAACCCTTAGGGGTAGTCCTCAACTTACAACAGTGACCCTTCAAAGAATAGCGACCGTTCGGTTACAATGGCCCTGGAAATGTGACTTATGACCGCTTTTCACACTTACGACCGTTGCAGCATCCCCAAGGGTCACGTGATCAAAATTCAGATGCTTGCCAATACTCTCCAAGGGCAGACATCCCAGTACTTCTTCAGAAGAGTCCTATTATCATATTGTTGTGGCCCGTCAGCGGCCTGTGCGGATTGTAGCTGATTCCGACAGCGAGGAGGCTGGTGTGGTGCTGCGCCAGCAGCCTGGGCAGCTGGCGCTTGAGTCAGACAGTGAGGAGGCTGGAGAAGAGGTGGTGCCAGAGGCGGGGATTCAGCCAGGGCCTCCAGAAGCTCCCATAAGTGAAGAGGACGAAGAGGAGGAGCCTCTTCTCGATGCACGGGTGCGCAGAGCTGCCAAAAGGCAGGAGTGGCTCCTCAGGAGAAGGTCTCCTCAAGTCTCCTCCTAATTGGCCACTCCCTTAGCCTATTTAAGGAGGAACACCGACTGAAGCAATTTGTAGGGAACAACTTCAGTTCGTTCTCCTCCGCGTGTGGATTCTCTGCAAAATTGCTTCTGGGCTTCCTGCCAACCTTAGTAAGATTGTGATTACTTTATCTTTCGTTTCTTGTAGGCTGTTAAGAAAGTTTATTAACAGCCTTTGTTTGGAAAAAGAGTGAGTTATCTTAGTAAATTTCAGTTTTGTATAGACT
Organism: Coluber constrictor foxii; assembly: GCA_038048745.1. Classification (NCBI taxonomy): domain Eukaryota; kingdom Metazoa; phylum Chordata; class Lepidosauria; order Squamata; family Colubridae; genus Coluber; species Coluber constrictor. The sequence continues at coordinate 2,750,824 of CM075975.1, forward strand.
TTGTGTGTGCTGTGTTCTTTGGGGTCCGTAGCTGGGGTGGACATGTGTGGAAGCAAAAAAATAAAATAAAATACTGGACAAAAATACATACATGGCTGGAAAAGATGATAAAGCAACACACTGATTTAAAACCAGAAATATTCTCATTGGGGACGTTACCTAAAACTTACAGTAAAGAGAGCGCATATTTAATTATCCATGTATTAACTGCAGCTAGAATTGTATTTGCACACAGTTGGAAAAGTGAAGAGATCCCTACGGTTGAGAAGGCGATTAGAGAAATGATTAGAATGTGCAGAAATGAACAGATTAACGCTGGCAATTGAGGAGAAAGAACAAACTGAATGTTATATGATATGGGAATTATTTTATCAATGGTTAGAGAATAAAAATGGAAGTTGGAAATAAAAGGAGGAGATTAAAGAAGAGTAGAAAATATGTTAAGATAGAGATGTAAACAATATGATGGCTGTTATTATTATGACTATTAGGATTATTATATTTTTATTAGAGGATACGATAAGAGGGAAAAATGAATAAGTTTACTACCGTGTTTCCCCGAAAATAAGACCCTGTCTTATATTTTTTTGAACCCCGAAATAAGCACTTGGCCTTATTTTCGGGGAGGTCTTATTATTTTGGGGTGCATGGAGCAAGGTGGGGCTCCTCTTGCCGTCTTACCTGATTTCCATTGCTGCATTTAAATATTTTCAGGGAGGGCTTTTTTTTTTAATTTGATTTATATGCCGCCCTTCTCCGGAGACCCAGGCAGGCTTACAATGCGTTAAGCAATAGCCTTCATACTTTTGTATATTTATACAAAGTCAGCTTATTGCCCCCACAAACTGGGTCCTCATTTTACCTACCTTGAAAGGATGGAAGGCTGAGTCAACCTTGAGCCTGCTGAGATTCGAACTTATAGTAATGGCAGACAGCTGGTGTTAATCACAATGCTTTAGTCTGCTGAGCGACTCTCAGGGAGAGGCTTATTTTTAGTGCATGTGCTCAAAAGCCCAACGGGGCTTATCAGGGGATGTCTTATTTTCGGGGAAACAGGGTATATGTTCAATATTATTTATTTTATTTATTTATTTATTAGATTTGTATACCGCCCTTCTCCTTACGGACTCAGGGCGGTGAACAGCCAAAATAAAAATTACAAAGTGTAAGATCAGAGAATTAACATCAATGTAACGAATGCTGTTGTAAGCCTTGATGGTTATTGCACAAAGATATTTGTACCCAGATGGGAAGATGGAATGTTTATATTTGAAAAATAAAAAATATTTTTTTTAAAAAAAGAAGAGAGAGATGTTGTCCACACCCATCCCGCATCCTTCGAGCATTCTGACCTGTTGTAGATGCTCTCGTAGATCTTCTTGCTCGGCAAGAAGATGTGAACGGTGGGGAAAGTCAGCTCCAGAGTGTAGCGGGAGGCGGCCAGTGTCTGGCTCTGGAACTCGGCCATCTCCTCGGGATCCCCAGGGATGACCATCTTTGAGAGGAAGAGGAGAGGAGGATGATACCCACAGAACATTTGCAGCTTAGGGCTGAACCGTTGAGGTCTCCTTGGTGCTCTCTGGGCTTGATTGTTTTCTTTCCAGGTGTTTCATGACCCAACTATGCAACAGCATCAGTGCTACCGTGTTTCCCCGAAAATAAGACCTCCCCGGATAATAAGCCCCCCCTGAAAAGAAGCCATTTCCTCTGGTTAGGGTTAGGGAGACAGAGCTGGAAATTAGGTAAGACAGCAAGAGGAGCCCCGTCTTGCTCCACGCGCCCCAAAATAATAAGATCTCCCCAAAAATAAGGCCAAATGCTTATTTTGGGGTTCAAAAAAATATAATTCAGGGTCTTATTTTTGGGGAAACACGGTAAGAGGATTTGCTCTTTGTTTATGTAGAGTAGCTTGTCCTGTCAGTGTTGCTATGTGTTGTTAAATACCACCTTCTAATGCTGATGATGTTGCTTAGTTGGGTAATAAAACGTCTGCAAGAAAATAATCAAGCTCAGAGAGCACGCAGGACCCCACAGAAGAGGATATAGAAACAAAGAGGAAAGGTACCACCAACACCCAACAGCCTGGAGAAAGGGCTCAATCAAAGGGGCACAATTTTGGGGTGGGTGGGAGAGCTCTGAGGGAGCGCCTGTTCTCCAAGAAGTAGGTGGGCCCGAAGCAAGAATTCACTTCCCATAAAATTCAATTTAAAACCATTCTTACTAGAGCCCAACCTTTGTTGCAGTATTTCTCAACCATGGTAACTGGAGATGTGTGGACTTCTACTCCCAGAATTCCCCAGCCAGCATCCTGGGAGTTGAAGTCCTCACACAGAAAAGCATGTTGGCTGGGGAATTCTGGGAATGGAAGTCCTGGCACTTAAAAGCATGCTGGCTGGGGAATTCTGGGAGTGGAAGTCTTGGCACTTAAAAGCATGCTGGCTGGGGAATTCTGGGAGTGGAAGTCCACTCTTCTTAAAGCCACCAAAGTTGAAAATTTGCATTGTATTGTATCTGTATTGAATAATTTTTGCCATAGCCTTCTCAGCTTTCTGATTTGGTAGTCCCCAATTTTGGCTCCCCTGCCCAGCGTGCTGCCTCCTGCCCCCAAAGGATGGGGCAGCCAGAAAGCCTCTCACCTCCTCCGTCTCGTACATCGTCCGTTTGGAAGAGAAGGGCGAAGGCTCCGGCTGCTTCAGCTCACAGGGGCTTTCAACCGTTGACAGCTCCACCTCTTCGGCGGCTGCCAGCGCCAAATCCCAAGGGGCATCCGTGGGTGTTGGGCAGAAGGTCAAGATGAGCCTGCCAAGGAGAAGGAGGAGAGAGCTGGATTCCCACCACTATCCCTGGAGTTTCAGTTGTGGGACTCTGGAAAGCCCTTCTTCTCTTTGGCCCAGGAAAACTCTCTCTTCTCTGCTCATGAGAAACTTACTTAGGAAGGAGGTACTTCTTCCCGACACCTCTGGCCAGTAAGTCAGGGGCTTTGCCCACCCGAAAACAAGGCACCGACAGCGTCTCACCATCTTCATAAATGCCTGTGTAGGAGAAGGACAGACGCAGCCAGGGGCGGAGTTAAGCAAGTCATCAGCCTGGAATCAATACAATTGGACAAATGCTCCAACCCCCTCTTGGATTCCCGTGGGCCAATTTAGCTGTGAACATTAGTCGACTAAATTCCTTGTCTATACAGTAGTGGCCAAAATTGTGGAAACCTTTTGGGAAAAGTGTATTTTTGAGGTTTGATGGCTAATAATACCACTTTTTTTATTTTGGCGTTTCAAGATAATCCTATTCCACTGCTGGAATGGCCTGGGAATAGCCCAGACCTTCACCCAATTGAAACATCGATGGAGCCGACTCAAGAAACTTGCTAGTCAGAAGCGACCCAGCAATAAAACCCAGTTAATAGAAGCCATCATTCAATCTTGGTTTCACATGAGAACAGCTGCAGAACTAAAAGACTTGATTCACTCCATGGGAAGATGTTGTAAGGCCGTCATTCATGCTAAAGGTTACCCAACTAAGGATTAATTTACATGGGGATCATTTTTGTGTATCTCATTTTTTCTATGGGGATCATTTTTGTATAATCTCATTTTTTCTACGTGTTTCCCTTTTCTTCTTTATACGGTAACTGCTACTCTAATAGTAAATCCTTCATCAAAGTTATTGCATTACATCCTTGGTTAAATTATCTTTTCATTGGTATATAATTTCATGGTACTACTCAAAAAAAAAAAAGTGGTGTTATTAGCTAGTTTTAGAAAATACACTTTTCCCAAAAGGTGTCCACAATTTTGACCACTAACTGTAGACTTGAGCAATATAGGTAGTCCTCAATTCACGATAATTGAATCCCAAATTTCTGTTGTTAAGTGAGACAGTTTTGTCCCATTTTTATGACCTGTCTTGCCACAGGTGTTTAGTGAACCACTGCAGTTGCTAAGATAGTAATATGCTGTTGTTAAGTGAACCTCGCTTTCCCATCCACTGTGTCAGAAGAGCCCAGGACAATGCAAGCGTCATAAATACGAGTCAGTGGCCAAGCATCTGAATTTTGACCCTGTGACCATGGGGATGCTGAAACGGGCCTAAGTATGGCAAAATCATCCACTTTTAATCGTGATTAGAAGTTAAAATAGATCACTTTTTTCAATGCTGTCATTAACTTTGAACCGTCACTAAACGAATGGTTGTAAGTCGAGGACTACCACCTGTATGGAGCTTCTAGTCCCAGATGTCCTGGCAGCTGTACTAACTGTCCTTTGTCGAGTCCTTCCCAGGGAAGAATGATGGGGTTTTTTTTCCCAAAAAAGTTTTTATTTTTATTTCTCATAAACATATTTCCATGTACAGTCATTTATCCACCATTTTTCATTCATCTTATCGTTTAACTTTTGACTGTACATGGAAATATGTTTATGAGAAATAAAATTTTTTAATTGTTCGGGGCTGCTCTTTTACCATTTGCCCTTCTTTGTTTTGCCACAATCTTTCTTCTTCTCCTCCCCTTCTCTTCCTTCCTCTCTCTCCTCCTACTTTCTTCTTTCTTCCTCTCCTTCTCTTTCCTACTTCCCCTTCCCTTCCCCCACTCCTCTCTTCTTCCCCCCTTCTAACCTTCTCTCCTACTCCTCTTTCCCCTCCCTTTTCTTCCTCTCCTTTTCCCTTTCTTCTCTCTCTCCTTCTTCTCTCCTCTCTTCTCCCTTCCTCTCTCTCTATTCCTTCCCCTCCCTTTTCTTCCTCCTTTTCCCTTTTTTTTTCTTCCTCTCCTTTTCCCTTTTTTCTTTCTCTCCCTCTCCTCTCCTCTCTTTTCCCTTCCTCTCTCTCTCCTCCTTCCCCTCCCTTTTTTCCTCTCCTTTTCCCTTTTTTTCTTTCTCTCCTTCTCCTCTCCTCTCTTCTCCCTTCCTCTCTCTCTATTCCTTCCCCTCCCTTTTTTCCTCTCCTTTTCCTTTTTCTTTCTCTTCCTCTCCTCTCCTCTTCTCCTTTCCTCTCTACTCCTTCCCCTCCCTTTTCTTCCTCCTTTTCCCTTTTTTCTTTTTCTTCCTCTCCTTTTCCCTTTTTTTCTTTCTCTCCCTCCTCTCCTTTCTTCTCCCTTCCTCTCTCTCTACTCCTTCCCCTCCCTTTTCTTCCTCCTTTTCCCTTTTTTCTTTTTCTTCCTCTCCTCTCCTCTCTTTTCTCTTCCTCTCTCTCCTCCTTCCCCTCCCTTTTCTTCCTCTCCTTTTTCCTTTTTTCCTTTCTCTCCCTCTCCTCTCCTCTCTTCTCCCTTCCTCTCTCTCTACTCCTTCCTCTCCCCCTTTTCTTCCTCTCCTTTTCCTTTTTTCTTTTCTCTCCCTCTCCTCTCCTCTTCTCCTTTCCTCTCTCTACTCCTTCCCCTCCCTTTTCTTCCTCTCCTTTTCCCTTTTTTCTTTTTCTTCCTCTCCTTTTCCCTTTTTTCTTTCTCTCCCTCTCTCCTCTCTCCTCCCTTCCGCTCTCTCTCCTCCTTCCCCTCTCTCTTGTTGTTTCCCTTTTCAGTTCAAATTAGAATGGCATTTGAGAAGACCCAATTTTCTATTTATCTCTATTCTCATTTCAATTTCTTATCTGATTAATAATTATATCTATTTCATCCTTTGTGTACATTTTTATAATAATCTCACTTTTTCCCTTTTACCCCCTCTTCCCCTTTCTCCTTTTACCTAAGCATCATCTGGGTTTCTATTCTTCTGATTATTTTCTCCCATCTTTTCTCTGTTTTATCTCTATACCCTTATTTATATTTCCTTTCTAACCAGGCGTAAAATTTATCCCACATCCTGAGGAAGAAGGATGTTTGAGAAGCACCCAAATCAGGTGTGAAATGCTCCTGGTTCGGACCGGATTGCCCGATCGGGTAGCGATGGTGGCAGGTGATTCGGAGAACTGGTAGCAAAAATCCCTGCGACACGCCCCCTCTCCATGCCCAGCAGAGCCGCGCATCATCAGAGGCTGCTTTTTTTACTTTTAAAAGCATTTTTTCTACAACCTCTTCAGCTGAGTAAAAAAATAAAAAGTAAAAAAAAAAGCCTCTGATGATCGCGCAGCTCAGCTGGGATTGTCAGAGGTTTTTAAAAGCATTTTTGTCTGCAACTCCTTTGGCCGAAAGAGGTTGTAGAAAAAATGCTTTTAAAAGTAAAAAAAAAAAAAGCCTCTGATGATCGCGCGACTCAGCTGGGATCGTCAGAGGCTTTTAAAAGCATTTTTTCTGCAACCTCTTCAGCCAAAGAGGTTGTAGAAAAAATGCTTTTAAAAGTATATATATAAAAAAAAAAGTTGGCCACCCCCACCGTTACATTACTCCACCACCAGCAAGCCACGCCCACAGAACCGGTAGTAACACATTTTACATTTCACCACTGACTCAAATCCATCCCTTCGCTCACCGTGCAAATCTGTCAGGGTGATTTCTAACTTAGTGGGCCCCGTCGGCTCCAGATCCGTGCGCAGCTCGACGCCGGCCAGGTCCAGCCGCAAGCGCTCGCTGCGCACCGCCTTCTCGGCCCAGGCGCGCCTCTCGGCCCAGGCGCGGAGATCCGGGATGGGGAACTGGAGAAGTAGGGAAGCTTTGGGGGCGACCAGCTGAAAGTTGCCCTGCCATCGGGCAGCCTGGGGGAAACCTGGCTAGCACCAGCAAGGGGAAGAAAAGGAGAAGACAACCTCAGCGGGGAAGGAGAAGGAGCCGCCTGCTCGAGCCACCCGGCCACCTCCCCTCCGCCTTACCACGGGTTCTTCGGGAGGGTAGCCACCCGGCCGGGATGGCACCATGGCGGGCTGCAAGAGGGAGCAGAGGCGATCCAGCGTACCCAGATCCACTTCAGAGAGGAAGTCAGCCAGTTCCACCGCCAGCTCCACCGTCAGCTTGGACGAGGCCCCTTTGGCCAGGCCGCTCTGCAAGGATGGCATAAAACAGGGGTGGTCAAACTCAAAGGCCAGGGAGTCAGATCCAGCATGAGCTTAGCTCTGGCCCGCTGGGGCCACCCTGGAAACAGCGAAGGACCGACCCGTGGTGCCTCTGCCAGTGCAAACGGAGCTCAGGAGGGTCATGGGCGGCCCTCGTGAGCTCTGTTTGCGCTGGCAAAGGAATGCAGGAGGCCGTGGCAGCCAAAAACGGAGCTCGGGAGCCCGTTCTCGCTGGTAGGCGTCCCCGACACAAGTGACGTCGAGCTGGCCATGCCCCCCCCGTCCGCCCTGCCTGCCCCCGAGGTCAAACACAACCCTGATGTGGCCCTCAATGAAACCAAGTTTGACAACCCTGGCATGAAAGGAGATCACGCCAGAGCAGATCTCTCAACCTTGGGAACTTGAAAGACAGGTGGATTTCAACTCCCAGAATGTTATGGTCCGCCAGCAGCTTGAGGAGCTGGCAGCGGAGTCGGACAGTGAGGAGGCTGAGGAAGAACATGGGCCAGTCCTGGAGGTTGGGGAAGGCCCTGATGAGGCTCTGCATCGGAGGCAGAGATAGGGCCAGGGCCATCAGGGAGTGATGTGCTGACTCCAGAGCCTCCAGAGGCTGACAGTAGAGAGGCAGAGGAACAGGAGGAGACTGTTCCTAGTGCATGTATGAGAACAGCTGCCAGAAGGTAAAGCAGAGAGGACGACTCAGGAGTAAAGCCAGGAGATGATTGGCCCCTCCCATAAGGCTTAAAAGACCAGCTCTAGGGCTCTTTGCCGGAAAACAACCATTGAGAGAATTGCTTCTTGTTTGGCTGTAGTTATTTCTTCTGTTCCTGAACTGTGGCCAAGAAAAGTCTTTGGCAGTTTGCCCAATTATCCCAAGGTCAGAGATAAACTAAAGACTGGTGTTTTGAGGACTTTGCTTTCATTTCATTTGGAATACACTGACAACGAGTTAATTGTCAGCTGTTTTAAATAAAATCTGTTTGTTTTTTTGGAACTGTTTTGCATTTAATATTAACACAGAATTCCTCAGGTTAAGAACCGCTAGTCTAAACGTCGGAAGAGATGGGTGAATTTGGAGGGTCAGGCCAGGCCATTCCTCCCCGAAGGTGGCTGTTTTCCTTCACACGCTGCCTTCTCTGCGGTTGCAAACTTTGTGTTTTGTGAACTGGGGAAGAAGTGTGGGTGTTTGTAGAAACCCACCCTATTGTCTTCTACTGCTGTGGAATTGTGTTTTTACCAAGGCTCTTTAAGAAACATTAAGCAGGTGCAAACATGGCCCTTAAAAAGAGTCCCAAAGATGCATTTTTTTCAAGAGGCAACTGGGACTTTCTGGTTTTTCTTTTGAAGATGTTTCGCCTCTCATCCCAGAAGCTTCTTCAGCTCTGACTGACCTGGTGGGGAAGGGAAGGATTGATGCTCCTTGCAGACAATCTGGTCATTTGCGTCCTTTTGCATTCAGAATGCAAATGCTCAGCTTTCTGCAAGGAATATTATTGCAACGCGCTCTACATGGGGCTACCCTTGAAGAGTGTTCGGAGACTACAGTTGGTCCAGAATGCAGCCGCGCGAGCTGTTGTGGGTGCACCTAGATACACCCACGTTACACCAATTCTCCGCGAGCTGCACTGGCTTCCGGGCGCAATTCAAAGTGTTGGTCATTACCTTTAAAGCCCTACATGGCTCAGGGCCAGGTTATCTTCGAGACCGCCTTCTACCGCATAGCTCCCAGCGACTGGTAAGATCCCACAGAGTTGGTCTGCTCCGGGTCCTGTCAGCTAAACAATGCCGGCTGGCGGGCCCATGGGGGAGGGCCTTCTCTGTGGCTGCCCCAGCTCTCTGGAACCAGTTACCATCCCCACCCTATTGGCCTTCCGAAAAGCGGTGAAGACCTGGTTCTTCCAGCAGGCCTGGGGCCATTAATCTCGCTCTTGCAATCTGGCGAGATCCGGCCATGAATGGTATGAATGAGTTTTAATGTTTTTAATGTTTAAATGTTTTTATAATAGTTTTTTAAATGTATTATAAGCCGCCCTGAGTCTTCGGAGAATGAATGAGTGAATGAGAGAATGAGTGAGTGAGTGAGTGAGTGAGTGAATGAATGAATGAAGGAGTGAGTGAGTAAATGAGAATGAATGAGTAAGTGAATGAATGATGAGTGAATAAGAGAATGAATGAATAAGTGAATGAAGGAGGGAAGGAGTGAGTGAGTGAGAGAGTGAATGAGAGAATGAGTGAGTGAGTGAATGAATGAGTGAGTGAATAAGAATGAATGAGTGAGTGAATGAATGAATGAGTGAGTGAGTGAATAAGAGAATGAAGGAGTGAGTGAGTGAGTGAATGAATGAGTGAATAAGAAAATGAATGAATGAGTGAATGAGAGAATGAATGAATAAGTGAATGAATGAAGGAAGGAGTGAGTGAGTGAGAGTGAATAAGAGAATGAATGAGTTAGGGAGTGAATAAGAGAATGAATGAATGAATGAATGGATGGATGGATGGATGGATAGATAGATAGATAGACAGACAGACAGACAGACAGACAGACAGACAGATGATAGATAGATAGATAGATAGATAGATAGATAGATAGATAGATAGATAGATAGATAGATAGATAGATAAAAATATCCTTTCCTTCCCCCACCATCCAGTCAGAACTGAAGAAGCCATCATGGAATAGACCCGTGATGGCGAACCTATGGGATGCATCCCAGAGGTGCCATGCAGAGCCCCAGGTCGGACATCTGTGGCGTTTCTTTCACCAGCTTCTGCAAACAGCGAAACAGAAGCTCGCGAAAGAAAAAGATCTTACCTCTTGCCCCGCTGCTGGTGTTGGGATTCCCTGGCTTCCTCCCCGGCCAACTAGTCTTCGGGTCTCTGCTGCACTTGTGCACATATAAGCACATGGATGTGTGCAGGGTCACGCACATGCTTGCGTGCATGCTCACACATGCTCGGGAACATACTTGCATGCTCGTGCATCTTTCAGTTTGGCCATGTGCGCACGCAGTTTGGGCACTCAGTGGATAAAAGATTCACCAGCACTGGAAATGACCCTCCAAGGGTATAGGACAGTGGGGGCTAACCTTTTTTTCCTCGGGTGCCAAAAATGTCCGTACACGCAAGATAGCGCGCCAGCACCTCACACCCATAATGCAATGCCCCCCACATGCCCCGCCTCCCCGCGCATATGCACGCAATCCCCCCGCGTTGCCCCACCCCGAGCAGGCGCCTGCGACCCTCCCCCACGCTCCTGCCCCACGCACATGCGCACACAATCCTCCCCCCCCCCCCCCGTTTTGGGCCTAGCAGCCACTCTGAAGCCTTTGGAGGCCGGAAACGGCCTGTTTTCTAACTTCCGGTAGGCCCGTTTTTTGTCGTCCCACAGCCTTCGCGCGAGCCCTGTACTTATGTGGCAACCAAAACGGCCCGTGTGGAGACTCCTGGGAAGGGAGGGGTAGCATGGGCATGCACGCATGTCTCCCACATGCACGGCAGAGACCCGAAAATCAGCTAGTCGGCGGCAGGCGCATGGGCAGTAGAGCTGACCTAGGTTGACGGCTTGCGTGCCCGGAGAAATGGCTCCGTGTGCCACCTGTGGCACGCGTGCATAGGTTTGCCATCACAGGTGTAGGAGCTCTACTTCAGACACGACCAGCAAGACCCCTCTATTTCAAAATTCCCCAAACCCAAATCGGCCTGCAAACCTTGGAGGACGGCAGCTTCTCCAAGTGCTTGGACCGGATCCGTGCGCAGGGCTGAGGCGCCTGGCTGTAGGGAACGGGTCCCGGGGTGGGGAAGACCAGCAGCTAGAAGAGAACGAGACACGGAAAATCAGCGTTGACGTTGCGCTGTTGCGATGGTTGACTCGCTACGCAGCTTCCTCATAACCAGATGGCTGTCAGGTTTCGAGGTTGTCGCAGATAAATTGCATTTCAAACGAAGTCTTTGACGAAAATCTGTCATTCATTAAGCACGACATTCTAACTCCAACTCCATCGTAGCCAACACTGACTTCCTGACCCAAAACCCTCCCTTTCCTTTCCCCACTCCTCTGCACTCATTGGCCATCTTCCAAGTCACTCTACCCCTAATCTACTGCTCCAGCTCAAAGGAATTTCCCCCCTCCCATCCCATCTCCTAGGGGATATTATCTCCAGGGAAAATAAGTAGGTGAAAAGTCAAACGTCCCTTTCCAGACGCCTCCGCTTCTCCTCCTTATGTCAGCACTAGAGAAAATGCAGCTTGAAGTGCTGACAATGGCAATAACGGGAGCAGGGAGGAAAGGATATGAAATGTCTTTCACGTCCAGGAAGAAAACACCCCAACCTCTCCAGCCTTGGTGAGGCTGCCCCCTCCCCAAAGACACTCCCCCAGCCCCTGCTCCGCACCTGAGTGTATTCGGGTTTTCCCGTCCTTCTGCTGGCTGGCCAAAGGCACTCCAAGATCTCCAGAAGGCCGAAGGAGGCGTCCCAGTTGAGGCCACGCAGCTGCTTAGAAGACTTGCGTTCGCAGGTGAGTTGGACCGCAGCCCCGGTCAGCCTGGAAGGTGGAAAAAGACCTTCGAATGCAGCTCAGAAAAAGAGCAGGATAGAGGGGCAAATTTAAGAGCAGGAAAGATCCCTGTCTATTCACCTTAGGGCGGTCTTTCTCAACCTAGACAGCTTTAAGATGGGTGGACTTCAACTCCCAGAATTCCCCAGTCAGCATAGCTGGCTGGGAAATTTTGGGAGTTGAAGTCCACTTTTCTTAAAGTTGTTAAGATTGAGAAACACTGAGTGGCTAGGGAATTCTAGGAACCCACCTTAAAGTTGCTAAGGATAGAAAACATTGGTTGGATGGGGAATTCTGGGAGTTGAAATTCTCTTATCTTAAAGTTGCTAAGGTTGGAAAACACCGATTGGATGGGGAATTCTGGGAGTTGAAGTTCTCTTATCTTAAAGTTGCTAAGGATGGGAGACACTGAATGGCTGGGGAATTCTGGGAGTTGAAGTTCTCTTATCTTAAAGTTGCTAAGGATGGAAAACACCGATTGGATGGGGAATTCTGGGAGTTGAAGTTCTCTTATCTTAAAGTTGCTAAGGATGGGAGAAACTGAATGGCTGGGGAATTCTGGGAGTTGAAGTTCTCTTATCTTAAAGTTGCTAAGGATGGGATAAACTGAATGGCTGGGGAATTCTGGGAGTTGAAGTCCACTCTCCTCCAAATTGCTAAGGTCGGGCAACACCGACTGGATGGGGAATTCTGGGAGTTGAAGTTCTCTTATTTTAAGGTTGCTAAGGATAGAAAACATTGGCTGGCTGGGGAATTCTGGGAGTAGATGTCCACCCATCTTAAAGTCTCTAAGGACAGGAAGCCCTGGACTAACTCACCTGACATGGCTGCGTGGAACGGCCTCCTCAAAGCAGTGGCGCAGGGGATGAAAATCCCGGCCTCCGAAGGCTGCGTCCTTCAGGTTCCCCAGCTGGGAGAAGAACCGCTGAGCAACCCCCAGGGAGAGGACATCTGATGGGAAAAGCCCAGGTGGCTGATGGAGAAGGGTCAAGGTCAGGCCCCCGATAGTCACCCGTAGCAGCATCTCGGGACGCTGGCTGTCCAAGGAGGGGGGTGGGAAGGGGCCAGCTTTGCCTGAAAGGGAAGAAGGAGAATATTTTTCTTCTTCATAGTTCTTCATGAGTATATCCAATAAGTATGTTTCCGGTTTTAATGGTATTTTTTGTGCTGTTATTTCTTCTAATTGGATCTTAATTTTATTCCAAAATTGTTTTGCTTTTGGGCGTAACCACCACATATGGTAGTATGTCCCTTTTTGTATTCTGCATTTCCAGCAGAGCAGTGAAGTGTTGGGGAACATATTTGAGATCCTTGCTGGGGGGGGGGAGGTGCCATCTGTAGAACATCTTATAAGCATTTTCTTTATATGGTACTGATAGTGTCAATTTGTTATTAATTTTCCATAATTTTTCCCAACTGGTGAGTTCAATGCTGTATCCGAAGTTCTTCGCCCAGGTGATCCTGTTCTCTTTTACTATTTCTTCTTGTAGTTTATATGCAAGTAGGAAAGTAGGTAAGTATATATAATCAGAAATACAACTGACCGATGTACTATCTTAAGAAACAAGAAGTCATAATTAAATGTTACATATGTAGTGTATTGTTTTACTTTTCTGTATTTGTCTATGTGAATCTGTTTTTAATTGAATAATAAAAAAATAAGAATATGTGGTAAGGATATTTGAAACCCACCGTTGCTACTGAGGTTGAAAATCACTGCTCTACAGTACAACTAGGCCTCCACTTACAATCATTCGCTGAGCGACCGTTAGAAATTGAAACGGCCCTGGAAAAAAAGGGACTTACCCCCATTTTTCACACTTGCGACCGTTGTGGCACCCCCACCGCCCCTGTGGTCAGGTGATCAAAACCCAGACAACTGACTCGTATTTATGACGGTCGCAGTGTCCCGGGGTCAAGCGATTCCCTTCTGACGAGCAAAGTCAATGGCGAAGCCAGATTCACTTAACAACCGAGTGTACTCGCTTAACAACTGCGGTTGTTACTCAACAACGGTGTCACTCAACAACGGTGGCAAAGAATGTTGTTAAATGGGGCACAACTCCTTTAGCAGCTGTCTCGTTTAGAAATGGAAAGTTTAGGCTCGGCTCGAGATGTAAATCGAAAATTACCTGTGTAATTTATTAATTTATTTTTTTAAAGGAGGTTTAACTGCATTTCATGCAGCGGTCACATGGTCAGCTTGGCTGCAAGAAGGAAACAGAGAAGAAGCGTACCCCAACCCCACGACCTTCCCCCCATCTTATCCCAGCCCAGTGCTGAAATCCAATTTTTTTACTACCGGTTCTGTGGGCGTGGCTAGGTGATGTTGCAGGGGAAGGATACTGCAAAATCTCCATTCCCACCCACTCCTGAGGGAAGGATACTGCAAAATCTCCATTCCCTCCTCACTCCGGGGGAAGGATATTGCAAAATCCCCATTCCCACCCCACTCCAGGGAAGGGATATTGCAAAATCCCAATTCCCACCCCACTCCTGGGGGAAAGATACTGCAAAATCTCCATTCCCACCCCATTCCTGGGGGAAGGATACTGCAAAATCCCCATTCCCACCCCACTCCTGGGGAAAGGATATTGCAAAATCCCCATTCCCACCCCACTCCTGGGGAAAGGATATTGCAAAATCCCCATTCCCACCCCACTCCAAGGAAGGGATATTGCAAAATCCCCATTCCCACCCCACTTCTGGGGAAAGGATACTGCAAAATCGCCATTCCCACCCCATTCCTGGGGGAAGGATACTGCAAAATCCCCATTCCCACACCACTCCAGGGGAAGGATATTGCAAAATCCCCATTCCCACCAACTCCTGAGGGAAGGATACTGCAAAATCCCCATTCCCTCCCCACTCTGGAGCCAGCCAGAGATGGTATTTGCCGGTTCGCCAAACTACTCAAATTCCACTACCGGTTCTCCAGAACCTCTCAGAACCTGCTGGATTTCACCTGTCCCAACTCCCCCTCACCCTCCCCAGGGGGAAAAATTGCAGGAAAACCACCTTACTTGGTATCTTATTGAGACCTGGCAGGGTTGAGGCGAACGGCAGCCGTCTATAACGCCGGGGGCTTCCTAGGCTCAGCTGTGGGGGGGGAAAAAAGGTTAATTCAACCTTTAACATTTTTCAAATGTTAATTTTCGTGCTTTCGGTTTTAAGCTTTGGATTGGAATGGCTGGGCGTTTTAACCTATTTAATTGTCTTATTTTGTCAGGTGTGATACTGCAAAGGTGCCCAGAGCCACTCGACAGTGAGATGGACGCCATATAAATTTAGTAAATAAATGGAGGAAAGAGCATTTTGAGGAGTTATTTTTGAGGTTTGATGGCTAATAACACCACTTATTTTTGGAGTTTCAAGATAATCCTATTCCACAGCTGGAATAGCCTGAAAATAACCCAATAACCTTCACCCAATGGAAAACCTATGGAGCCGACTAAAGGAACTGGTTAGTCAGAAATGACCCAGCAATAAAATCCAGTTAATAGAAGCCATCATTCAATCTTGGTTTCATGTTATAACAGCTGCAGAACTAAAAGACCTGGTTCCCTCCATGGGAAGACGGAAAGCCATCATTCATGCGAAAGGTGACCCAACTAAGGATTCACTGACATGGGGATCATTTTTGTATAACTCGTTTTTTCTATAGTGATCATTTTTGTGCTTCTATGCTGCCATTTTGTATATCCCGTTTTTTCTACATGTTTCACTTTTCTTCTTTATACCGTAACTGCTATTTTAATAGCAAATCCTTCATAAAAGTTATTGCATTACATTCTTGATTCAATTATCTTTCCATTGATATATAATTTTATGGTACTACTCAAAAAAAAAAGTGGTGTTATTAGCTAGTTTTAGAAAATACACTTTTCCCAAAAGGTGTCCACAATTTTGGCCACTGCTGTAAGGTTACTTATTCGAAAACTGGGAGTATTACGGTATTTACTATTACTGTATGATTATATAAGCTCTTTCCTTGTATTTTTAAGAGTAAATTGGAAAAAAGGGCTTGGTTTTGAGTATCATCATTGGTGCTGCACATTCTGGGCCCCATGAATGTGATTAAAAAGGGTATCTCAGGGAGTTGGGCGGCATAGAAATGCGATAAATTAAATTAAATTAAAATCTCTTGAGATTCACAAAGCAGTTAGAAACAACTGATTGAAGGACGGCCGCAGGGAAGAAAAAAAGCCGGACAAGCCACTTACTCCTGGGGCGAAGGCCGGAGGCTGCAGGGGAGCGGAGCTGATGTCGCTGTGGACCGACGAATCCAGATCCGAGAGGTCACTAACCGAACGCAGAGATGCTACGCTGCTCGTCATGGGTGCCATGGAAAAGAACATCTCTGCAGGGGGAGAGAAGGGAAACCGGTGGGAGGTTTAGCATCTGCTATTTATTTAATTTATTTATTTTTCAAACTTTTATACCACCCTTCTCCCGAGGGACTCAGGGCGGTGTACAGCCAATAATAAAAAACATTGATACATAAGTTAAAACAATTTAAAACTAATTCAATGTTTTGGCCAAATATTAAAAAACCCAAGATTAAAAAACCCATTAAAATCCATCAGACCGTCAGACCAGTCACTTGGGGGGATTTTATATAAAGAGGTACTTTTTAATGATGGGGGTAGATTACAATTAAAGACACTAAATACACTGTTAGAAGAAGGGATTACTTTTAACTTGGTTACAGTATAATCAACTTCAATTGAGATGGAGGGAAGATCAAAAAACTGGTTTAATGTTGCATGAAGAGGAATTGGTAAGACAGATAAAAGATAAAGGCCAAATGCATATTAAGAGGTTTTATAATGTTTTGCTAGAAAAAGATTCTGAAAATGAATTGGTTAAAGATTGCATGATAAAATGGGCGCAAAATTTTGCAGAACCAGTTATGATGGAAACATGGGGAAAAATATGGGTCCAGAATGTTAAATTTACACAGTCACAGAACCTGAGGGAAATTTTTTATAAAATGTTTTACAGGTGGCATCTAGATCCCACGAAATTATCGTGCATGTATCCTAATGTTCAGGCAAAATGTTGGAGATGTGATTGCTTAGATGCTACATACTATCATATATGGTGGACTTGCAAGAAAGTGAAGGCTTTTTGGATTAAAATTTGGTGGGTTATGCAAAATGTTTTGAAGAAAAAACTGCAATTTTCTCCTCAATTGTTTTTACTGGGCATAGTTAAGGATTTTTCATTGACTGAAATAAAAATGATATTATATATGGTCACAGCAGCTAGATTATTGATTGGAATCAATAATCAATAATATTGGAAAAAAGATGTTATGCCTATTATTAAAGAATGGACTTTGAAGATGGCCAGTTTTGCAGAAATGGCGAAGATATCAGCATATTTAAAAGACCGGACTCAAGAAACTTATGTGTGGGAATGGAAGAAATGGATAGATTACATACAGAACAAATATCAAACAAGGAAGTATCAGATAGCTTTTAGTTGAATGTTATGAAGATATTTATAGTGTAGACAGGGGGTAGAATTGTAGGAGGGTACTATATGATATGGTATGATTTGGATTTCACCTTGGGAAGTCATGGGGGGGAAGGGAGGTTGGAGGGGGGGGAAAAGTGGGAGGAAAAATTTGTGTATGTAAAACTTTTTCAATAAAAAAAAGAGAGATCTATTGACTCTAGTGATCCGTTGGAGAGGTGAATCTCCCTCAAGGGCTCCCTTGCTAAGACCTACCTCCGTTCTCCACTCCAGCCGCCATTCCCTCCAGATGTGGAGGGGCCGATCCCAGCCCCGAATGCAGCTGCTGGCTGAGATCCTGCTCAATCAACTTCAGATCTTCGGAATCTAGTGGGCGGTTTTTGCTCAGCTGCTCCTGCAGGAGGCCGGATTCTTTGCCCGGGGGGGAGAGAGAGAGAGAGAGAGATGAGGAGAAGGAACATTTAGGGAAGGGAATCTCCATAAAGGAGGGGGGAAAATCGGAAGTCGTAATATTCCTTGAAATAATGACGTAATTTGGTATTTGCAGAAGCTGGATGAGAGCGAACCTCTGGGCCACGCCCACAAAACTGTACATTGATTTTTTTATTTATATCCTGTGTCAGTGTACGAGAGTTCATGAATTGGAATAGGCATGGTAACAGGTCAGCCACTGGAGACTGGTTGGTGACTCAACACAGCTTGGAGCCTGAGCGTGGCTTAGCTTGACTGATCTGTAAATATATATAAGAGTGATTATAGCCTCTGTATTATATAGCTTCTGTGATTTTGTATTCTGTCTTCGGAGTTCTGGTTCTGGTTTCTGCTGCATGGGTATTGTATACATGCATCATACTTTATGTTTTTGTATATAAAGGAGTTTCTTATATAAAGGAATCCTGCTTAATTACTTACTTGTGTGCTGCTTGGATTGCTGCAAACTCTAACATCCTGCCTTTATTGTTTGGACAAATAAGGCCGCAAACAGATCCATCATACTTTCCTCCTCCTATTTTCCCCGCAACAACAACCACCCTGTGAGGTGGGTTGGGCTGACAAAGAGTGACTGGCCCAATGTCACCCAGCTGGCTTTCATGTCTAAGGCGGGACTAGAACTCACTGTCTCCTGGTGATTGGCCCAAAGTCACCCAGTCAGCGTCCATGCATAAATCGGACTAGAACTCACTGTCTCCTAGTGATTGGGCCAAAGTCACCCAGTCAGCATTCATGCCTAAATGGGACTAGAACTCACTGTCTCCTAGTGATTGGCCCAAAGTCTCCCACCTGCCTTTCATGCCTAAATGGGACTAGAACTCACTGTCTCCTAGTGATTGGCCCAAAGTCTCCCACCTGCCTTTCATGCCTAAATGGGACTAGAACTCACTGTCTCCTAGTGATTGGGCCAAAGTCACCCAGTCAGCATTCATGCCTAAATGGGACTAGAACTCACTGTCTCCTAGTGATTGGCCCAAAGTCTCCCACCTGCCTTTCATGCCTAAATGGGACTAGAACTCACTGTCTCCTAGTGATTGGCCCAAAGTCTCCCACCTGCCTTTCATGCCTAAGGCGGGACTAGAACTCACCGTCTCCTGGTTTCCACCCAAGCACCTTCACTGCTAGACCAAACTGGCTCTCATCCTATATTCAGTTCCCAGAGACGCACAATTCTCACATTTTCCCGATTCACAAAACCAACCCCTGGGCTGGCCAAAGATGTTGGCTTCACCAGCAAACTAAGGGCAAATGTCAACATTGCCCCTTTGGGGGATTTAGTGAGTCAGGTGTGCAGGATGAACCGCCCAAGAGTTACTTTTCTCAAGGAAAAAGGACTTAGGGCAGTATTGCTCAACCTTGGCTTGCTGGCTGGAGAATTCTGGGAGTTTTTTGTTTTTAATTTGATTTATATGCCACCCTTTTCCAGAGACTCAGGGCAGCTTACAATGCATTAAGCATTAGCCTTCATACTTTTGTATATTTATACAAAGTCAGCTTATTGCCCCCACAAACTGGGTCCTCATTTTACCTACCTTAGAAAGGATGGAAGGCTGAGTCAACCTTGAGCCTGGTGAGATTTGAACTTACAGTAATTGCAGACAGCTGGTGTTAATCACAATGCATTAGTCTGCTAAGCTACCAGGCACTCCAGGCTCCAGGAGTTGTAAAGTCCACACATCTTCAAGGTTGAGCAAGCGGCCTGGGATCATGAGATGACCTTGAGCAGGGGTCTCCAAACCTGGCCACTTTAAGGCTTGTGGACTTCAACTTAATGCTTGTGGACCTCAACTCCCAGAATTCTGGGAGTTGAAGTCCACAAGCTGTTCTCAGCTGTTTGAATAAAGTTTGTTTTTTTCACTGACTGATTTTCCTACTACTTACTTGGGCCTGGGCTACAATACCACTCACACAGTCCAGTTCCCCTCTTCCCCACTCCCAGCCGGGCCGCCAAGCCGCAAATGTTGGGGATCACCGATCTAGAGCATGAATTCTCCAACTTTCCCGCCGCTCACCGGACAAGTTGAGGGATGAGAGAAGGTCCGTCAGGTGCAAGATCTGCCGAGGGGCGAGCAGCAGGTGCAGAGATCCAATCTTTCCATCTAACTCCAGCTGCAGTTGGAAAAAAACCACGTTTCGGGCGAGGAAAGGGTGAAATATTCTCCCCGGACCCTACAACCTAATCCCAGTAAATAAGACCCACCAAGAGAGAAGGCTAAAGCGAGCATGCGTTCAGGAGAATAACCAACAGATTTTCCATGCTTTCACAATTAAAAAACATAGAATATAGAATAATAATAAGACTAGGAAGGGACCTCGGAGGTCTTCTAGTCCAACCCCGTTTAAGCAGGAAACCCTATACTAGGAACCTTTTTCTCTTTGTGTGCCAAACGCTCGCACGTGTGCTGGCACCCATAATACAATGCACATTTTTTTTAAAAAAATTGATTTATATGCCGCCCTTCTCCGGAGACTCAGGGCGGCTTACAATGCGTTAAGCAATAGCCTTCCTACTTTTGTATATTCATACAAAGTCAGCTTATTGCCCCCACAAACTGGGTCCTCAATTTACCTACCTTAGAAAGGATGGAAGGCTGAGTCGACCTTGAGCCTGGCTGGGATTGAACTCGCAAGTAATTGCAGGCAGCTGGATCTTAAATGCTGCCTTTGTAGGAGGCATTACCCCCCTACGCTACTCAGGCATGACCCCAGGAAGCCCATTTCCTCTCCCCCCCCCCACCCATGAGGCTTCCAGGAGGGTGAAAACGGCTTTCCCGGGCTTCAGAGGCCCTCCGGAGGCTGGAAACGAACCCATTTCCGGACTTCCAGAATGCCCATTTTTTGCCCTCCCAGAGCTTCCATGTGGGCCCTGCGCTTACCTGGCATCCAAAACGGGCCACACGGAGACTCCTGGGAGGGGTGGGGCCAGACAGTCCTTGGAATTACCGGTTCGGGGAACCAGATGTAAAATTAGCAACCGATTCATCCGAACCGGTCTGAACCAGCTGTATCCCACCCCTGTGACGACTCCTCCCGCCCCTCTTTTTGGCCTAGTAAGCGTCCTTGCAGCCTCCTTGGTCCAAAAACGGGCCATGGGGGTTCTTGCTGTACCCTGCGCACTCCCCCCACCCCCCCGTGCATGCACGTGCTTCTCCCACATGCATCCCATCCCCTGCATATCCCGAAAATCAGCTGGCCGGCAGGAGGCACACTTGCAAAGTGGAACTGAGATGGGCGACGGCTCGCGTGCCCGCAGAGAGGGTTCTGCATGCCAGTTGTGACACGTGTGCCATCACGTGCCACAGCTGTGACAGGTTCGCCATCACGGCCCTATACCATTTCGGACAAATGGTATCAACAAAATTTCAGACAAAAAAAAAAGCATTCCTATATCTGTTTGTTGACTTGGCTTATTGAGAAGGGCGAACAGCCATCTTGAAAGTTTCTCTCCCTCCGTCCTATACCGAATAGCATCAATCTGGTGTTGGTTTGAGCTTCTTTCTCACTTTTCCTTCCATTTTTGGACCGGGGAAATCTCTTCCTCCTTAATAGCTCTTTCATGTTTTCTCTAAGGGCAGCGCCAGAATTGCTTCGAACCATCCTTGCCCTTAATGGCGGTTTGTTTGTGTGAGCTTGTACTTAATCAACAACCCAGGTTTAAACTGTTGTGGTTGGCCAGCAGTCTACAGAGCGGGCAGCAGAGTCGGACAATGAGGAGGCTGGGGAGGAACACGGGCCAGTCCTGGAGTCTGGGGAAGACCCGGACGAGGGCTCTGTGTCGGAGACAGAGAAAGGGCCGTCTGGGAGGTACCTGCTGCCTCCGGAGCCTCCAGAGTCGGACCTCAGAGAGGCAGAGGAACAGGGGGAGCCTGTTCCCAGTATGCGCATTCACAGAGCCGCCAGAAGGCAAGAACAGCTAAAACAAAAGGGACGACTCAGAAGCAAGGCTTGGAGATGATTGGCCCCTCCCATAAGACTTAAATGTGGGCCTTTGCAGGAAGCAACTGTTGTTAGTTCTGTGCAGTTTAAAGCCTGAAGCTCTATTTGATTCTGGACTCCGTATGGCTTGGCCAATTAGGTCTTTGGCAGCGTGTCAAGGGAGATAAAGGTGGGTGATTATTAGCCTTATCCCGAAGGACTCTTTACAACTATTTGGGACTCCTCGGTGAATGAACAGAATTCACAGCTGTTAAAATAAAACAGGTTTTTGGGACTACTCATCTGTTTTACTGACTCAGGACGCCTAGGTCAGAACATAAACCAAGGATGGCTTGTTGCAATGGGCGAACCAGTCCTAACCGTATGATTTCAAGATGCCTAACCTAGGGATAAGCCAGATCAATTTATACGAGGAAGACCTGAGACCGAGTTCACATTCATCCAGGGATCTCTCCCTCATACCAGTTTATGTCCGGTACCGAAGATCAAGGCCACATTTTAAGCGACAGTTAAACTGATTTATTGCTCATGTCTATGGGTAGGAATAGACTGAAGTAACCAAAAATAAGGCCTAATGCATCTTTTGGAGCATAAATTAATATAAAATCCAGTCTTATTTTCAGGGGAAAACAGTAGATAAAGGTTAACAGACCTCAAGCGGGTTGGACTGCTTGTGGTTATTAACAACTCTAGGCTAATTCCTCTCTTGACTCCGCCGGTCCTTCTCTTACACTACAGATAGTCCTCGACTTACAACGGTTTGTTTAGTGACCATTCGAAGATACCACGGCCCTGAAAAAAGTGATTTTTACGACCGTTTTTTCACACTTACAACCTCTGCACAATCCCCATAGTCACGTGATCAAAGTTGAGACGCGTTGGCAACCGATTCATATTTATGACGGCTCCAGCATCATGTGATTCGCGGTCTTCTGACAAGCCAACTCGATGGGGAAGGCGGAGTCAATGAAGCTCCACATTGCGAACGTCGTAAAATGGGGCTTCGCCAACGCCTCGCTTAGCAATGGAAATTTCGGGCGCGGTTATAGTTGTAAGTCGAGGACTACCTGTACACTTAAGCTCATCTCTCCTTCGCTCTGTTTAGCCTAACCTGCGAGGCTGTTAAAATCAAACAGGGAGAACTTCGGGACTCATTCCTGGATTTCTTGACAGAAAGACAGGCTAAAAAGTCCACAATCATGCTAGTTTTCGCATGCCCAAGTTTCCTGGATGTATTCAACAAGCTAGGATTGAACCCAAATGACCTTGGCTCCAGGGAAGGCCTCGTTTTGTTTGAGCTTAATCCTCATCTCGGTGTAGCCGGAGCAGCTCCCGATCTGAAGCAGAGGACTGGGTCCGGCCTCTTCCCCGCCGGAATCGCACGGCTCAGCTTCCTGGGAAAAAAGGAAATCAAACTTCCTTAAAAAACAACGCCGGAGACTTGCCGCACGGCAGCTGCCATCCAAAAGGGACAGAGTCCCAGCTGACCCCGAGCTACTCCTCCCGCTGTCACGGCTGCATCTCTGCCATCCAAGCTTCATGAAGCGACAGCCTGACGTTGGCAATGGGGCGGGAGGAGAGACGGAAAGATGGGAAATTACTACTGGTTCTGTGGGCGTCGCTTGGTGGGCATGCCTTGGTGGGCATGGCAGGGGAAGGATACTGCAAAATCCCCATTCCCACCCCACTCCAGGGAAAGGATACTGCAAAATCTCCATTCCTTCCCCACTCCATGGGAAGGATACTGCAAAATCCCCATTCCCTCCCCACTCCAGAGGAAGGATACTGCAAAATCCCTATTCCCTCCCCACTTCAGGGGAAGGATACCTCAAAATCCCCATTCCCTCCACACTCCAGGAAGAAGTATCCTGCAAAATCTCCGTTCCCACCACACTCCAAGGGAAGGATACTGCAAAATCTCCCTTCCCACCCCACTCCTGGGGGGAAGGATACTGCAAAATCTCCATTCCCTCCCCACTTCAGGGGAAGGATACCTCAAAATCCCCATTCCCTCCACACTCCAGGAAGAAGGATCCTGCAAAATCTCCGTTCCCACCACACTCCAAGGGAAGGATACTTCAAAATCTCCATTCCCTCCCCACTTCAGGGGAAGGATACTGCAAAATTTCCATTTCCACCGCACTCCAAGGGAAGGATACTGCAAAATCTCCCTTCCCACCCCACTCCTGGGGGGAAGGATACTGCAAAATCTCCATTCCCTCCCCACTTCAGGGGAAGGATACTGCAAAATTTCCATTTCCACCGCACTCCAAGGGAAGGATACTGCAAAATCTCCCTTCCCACCCCACTCCTGGGGGGGAAGGATACTGCAAAATCTCCATTCCCTCCCCACTTCAGGGGAAGGATACTGCAAAATCCCCCTTCCCTCCTCACTCCAGGGGAAGGATACTGCAAAATCCCCATTCCCACTCCACTCTGGGGCAGCCAGAGGTGGTATTTGCCGGTTCTCCAAACTACTCAAAATTTCCGCTACCGGTTCTCCAGAACCTGTCAGAACCTGCTGGATTTCACCCCTGGGGGAGAGTCAACTGTTCTGTCTCAGCTCCAGACCCTCCAGCAAGAGACACCTGAGAACAACTTCTTATCACCTTCTCAGCCTGTGATTTTCAAAACAACTTTTCACCTGCGGATTTGCTTATTCAACATCGGACCGAGGGGAGGGGTCTCTATTTTAATCTAACGGAATTGCACAGCATAGCTGGCTGGAGAATTCTGGGAGTTGAAGTCCACAAGTCTTAAAGCTGCCAAGTTCGAAGGCCTCTGCTTTAAAGCTTCCGTAAACTCTACTCTTGGCAAAAACAAACGGGCAGGAGCCTTTCTTTGCTAGGTGACTGAGTGGGATGGTTGGTGCCCACCCCCGAGATGGGAGGAGGATCTCCCACAAGGCCATACCTTCGGGCCCCGGGCACTGCCCTCACCAAATTCCTCATAGTAAAGCAAGAGTCCGCTCAGCTGGAGGATTTTTTGCACAAACGGTGGAGGCTGATGGATGTCAACAGCTATCGCCTGCCCGGGGTCCCGCACCACTTCATCGCAGTAGTCCAACCTGTAAAGAGAGGAGGGGGGGGGACACTCAGGACAAGACCCCGGCCATTTCCCACCGTGCTAACTCAAGGCATCCGTGGTTTGGGTCAGGCACAGGAGTGGTGCGGTGGCCTAGAGGGGGAGCTCTTGCCTCACAATCAGGAGGCTGTGAGTTCGATCCTAGGTAGAGGCAGATATTTCTCTCTCTCTCTCTGGGCACCGTGGGAATATATCTGCTGAACAAAACTCCTCATGGGCGACAGGAAAGGCATCTGGCCAGTAAAAGACTCGTTCCATTCAGTTGCTCAGACTTCGCCCCACAAGGGATTATGGAGTTATTAAATGAGGATGAGGATGATGAAACAATTCTTCATTTAGATTCCCTCCTGCCCCACACCCCCACGATATGATTCTGGTGGTGTGCGGGAGTGGGAGTTGGCTTGTAGTGGGCAGAGTTAATCTGCAACCCTGAATACTAACCACTGTGCCACCACCATGGCTTTAATCCCACTGCCTTTTTGTGGCTCTACAGGTAGCCAAGATGTGACTTTCCCCCCCAATGGTGCCCTCCAGACGGTTTGAGGTGCCCGTTTCCCAGAATCCCCCAGCCAACTTAGCTCCTAGAAGTGCCCCTTCCTTCTTACGCCATGACTTTCTTGATAGAATTTGGGGATGGGGTGGGGAGGGAAACGGGCACCAAACCACCAAAAGCTGACCTTTTGATGTGAATTTCCAGGGCCACGCCAGGTGCCTCCCCGCTTCTGGGCGTGTGTTCCACGCGTATCACCGTGTCCACAAAAGTGACTTCGATCCGTCTCAGAACTGGGAGAGGAAAAAAACAGAAGACGGCAAGGAAGATTCGGGCTGCAGAGCAGGGAAAGTCAACTTCTCTTCGCCCATCGAGACCCAAGACATCCCGTGGCTCTGGTTTGTTTAAGGACTGGTGTTCCTTGCGCCGTACTTGGGTTTCTACTCTGGAGTGGCCACCAGCAGGATGGTGAACTGGGCAGGGACTTGGACTGAAAGATCTCCAGAAGTCCGTTTTATCCCTGGCCTTCTATGATCCCATTGTTTTGACCCATTCCCAAGAGCATGAAGCAGACTCCTTGTCCCGACAAAAAAACCCTTTTTATTAAGTTACTGTGGATTCTTCTCATTCACATCCAGCAAAGTCTTTCAAGGGAGAATTTAAAGTCACAGACCTTATCTGGCTTGGGGAGCTGCCAGGCCGATACCTTCAAAACTTGGCAAGGAGTCTCGGAGAGTCACGAACCAATTAAGCGAACTAATTGTCTCCTGCACACTCCCCTCCTCTTTCGCTCCTCTTTTATTCCCTCTGGGAGGGGCTATTCATCGTCCACCTGTGGCTTTACTCCTGAGTCGCCCCTTGTTCTTTAGCTGTTCCCTTCGTCTGGCAACTCTGCGCATGTGCACACTGGGAACAGGCTCCAGCTGTTCTCCTGCCTCACTGATGTCTTACTCCGAAGGTAGCTGATAACTGTCAGATGGCTCTGGCCCCCTCTCTGCCTCCGACGTAGAACCCTCATCAGAGCCCTCCCCAGGCTCCAGGACTGGCCCATGTTCCTCTCCAACCTCCTCACTGTCCGAATCTGCTGCCAGATCCATTGGCCACTGGCGGGCCACAACACCCATCTCATTCATGTCTCTGACCCAATTTCTTTTTTCTTTTTTTCTTTTTTTAATTTGATTTATATGCCGCCCTTCTCCGGAGACTCAGGGCGGCTTACAATGCGTTAAGCAATAGCCTTCATACTTTTGTATATTTATACAAAGTCACCTTATTGCCCCCAACAAACTGGGTCCTCAATTGACCTACCTTAGAAAGGATGGAACGCTGAGTCGACCTTGAGCCTGGCTAGGATTGAACTCATAGAAATTACAGGCAGCTGGTGTTAATTGCTGCCTTTAGTAGGAGGCATTAGCCCCCTACGCTACACAGGCTCGGTTTCATGACATTTTTCCCAGCAGTCGTTAAACAAAACCATGGTTCGCTATGGACCGATTTTGCTGAACACCAGAAGTTAATGCTGGGTTTTGGTAAAACCATCGTGTAACCCAGTCATGTGACTGCAAACGGCTGTAACTATGGGTTAGGTGATGGGTGCCCCACATGCTGATCATGTGACCAGGGGGGCGGCCATTGCCATGTCCAGCCTCGATTACAAGACCCTTTCTTCAGTTCCGTTGTAACTTCAAATCGTGGCTGAGCAACCGGTCATAACTCGAGGACTGCCTGTACATAGATTTCGGTCAGTCTCTTTAATTCTCATTAAACACAGAGCCTTCTTTGTGTTTGGGAACAATCGGAGGAATCTCCCAGTTAAGTTTATACAGGCACTTCTCGACTTAAAACTATCCGTTTAGTGACCGTTCGAAGTTACAACGCACTGAAAAAAAGTGACTCGTGATCGTTTTTCACACTTACAACTGTTGCGGCATCCCCGTGGTCACACGATCAACATTCAGATACTTGGCATCCGACTCGTATTTATGACGGTTGCAGTATCCCGGGCTCATGCGATCCTGTTTTGCGACCTTCTCACAAGCAAAGTCACCGGGGAAGCCAGATTCATATAACAACCGTTTTTAATAACTTAAGATCGGCAGCGATTCATTTAGCGACTGTGGCAACCTGGAGTCATAAAATGGGGGCAAAACTTGCTGTACACCCGTCTTGCTTAGCGAGGCAAATTTTGAGCTCCAGGGTGATCATTCCTGAACTGTAGTCAGCGAATTAATTTTTCATTTTCATTTTAAAAAATTCATTTGAATGTATGCCAATGAGCGTACATTCAAAGTGCCAATGAAGTTATTGGCAAAGCCTCTTGAGATGGTTGAAATGTTCCTTCCCGATTTCTGCCATTTGCACTGAGTGTTGTGGCCCATCAGTGGCCTGTGCAGTTAGTAGTTGATTCCGACAGCGAGGAGGCTGGTGTGGTGCTGAGTCAGCAGCCTGTGCAGCTGGCGCTTGAGTCAGACAATGAGGAGGCTGGAGAAGATGTGGTGCCAGAGGCGGGGATTCAGCCAGGGCCTCCAGAACCTCCCTTAAGTGAAGAGGACGAAGAGGAGGAGCCTGTTCTCAATGCACGGGCACGCAGAGCTGCCAAAAGGCAGGAGTGGCTCCTCAGGAGGAGGTCTCCTCGAGAGTAAGGCTTGGAGCTAATTGGTCACTCCCTTAGCCTATTTAAGGAGGAACACCGATTGAAGCAATTTGTAGGGAACAACTTCAGTTCATTCTCCTTCGCGGCTGGATTCTCTGCAAATTGCTTCTGGGCTTTCTGCCAACCTTAGCAAGATTGTGATTACTTTATCTTTGGTTTCTCGTAGGCTGTTAAGGAAGTTAATTAACAGCCTTTGTTTGAAAAAGACTGATTTAGTTTAGTAAACTAAGGTTTGTACAGACTTTGTGTGTGCTGCGTTCTTTGGGGTCCGTAGCTGGGGCAGAACACGAGCTGCCAACAGGCTCACCCTCTGCCTCTTGGCTGCTTCGGTCTCCTCCCCCTTCCACACCCTTTTCCCAGCCCCTCCCCTTCTCTCCCACCTGCCCTTCCCACCTACCTGTTTCAATGGTTTGGGCAAACATCTCTAGGCCCTCCAGGGGCTGGCTGGAGTCCGAAGGCTCCTCCGTCTGTTCCTTCAAGCACTCCTGAGCCAGCTGCATGGAGGTGGTCATGGATGAAGGCCAGCTTTGGGACTCTGAGCCAGCATGACCTGGAGGTGGGGGGGGGGGGGGAGAAGGTACGGAGAGATCAGAAAAGCAGGTAAGGAAGCAGAGAAAGGCAGCAGGACGTTGTTGTGGCTCCGTTGCCTGAGCCTGTGTCATTGGCAGGAGAGGACTCTGAGAGTGAGGGAGAGCAGTTGGCAAGGCCTCCTTCTCCAGGACCCTCCTCTCTGGCAATGCTTCCGGAGAACACCGAAGGGCAAGAGATAGGCCCAGAGCCAAGCACGTCCCCGCAGCCACAGGTGGACAGTGATGAGGGTAATGAGTTTTGGCTGGACCCTTGCCAGTGTTGCAGAGACAGGCGTGTGCAGCAGAAGAAAAGGCGTGCCCGTGATTAGCTGACTCACTGGACCACACCCCACAGGCTATAAAAGGGAGTGAGTTAAGCCTTCAACTCTGTGACGGACAAAACTAGTAAATCCCTTGCAGCCTTCAAATTTATTCCCGCATTTCGGCTTCAGCTATTATTTCTGGACAATTGTGGTGTGTATTTTCTGCTAAGTTGATAAAGGTCTTGGCAAGCAGCTGCTGGGATTGCTGCCAAGCGTCTTATCGGACTAATTGGTTGCCTGCCAGTTTATTTAACCCCTGACTGTCTGAGTGTGTGTCTATTTGTGTGGCGTGGACAGAACAGACGTTCCCTTCCATCAGAAGCTCACTTAAACACGAGCCAGCTGTGTGCGGCGGCAGCCAAAAAAGCGAATACAATCCTTAGTTGTACAAACAGAGGCATATAGAATCCAAAACACGTGAAGTATTAATACTGCTTTACAAAGCCTTAGTAAGGCCACACCTGGAATTCTGCATCCAATTTTGGTCCCCACAGTACGAAAAAAAGATGTTGAGACTTTGGAAAAAGTGCAGAGAAGAGCAACTAAGTTGATTAAAGGCCTGGAGACTAAAACATATGAAGAACGGCTGCAGGATTTCAGTTTGGCTAGTCTAGAGAAAAGAAGGACTAGGGGGGACACGATACAATATTCCAGTATTTGAGGGGCTGCCACAAAGAAGAGGGGAAGGGTCCAATTATTCTCCAAAGCACCAGAAGGCAGGAAAAAGAAACAATGGATGGAAACTAACCAAAGAGAGAAGCAACCTGGAATTAAGGAGAACTGTCCTAACAGTGAGGACAATTAACCAGTGGAACAGCTTGCCACCAGAAGTTGTGAGTGCTTCGACACTGGAGGTTTTTAAGAAGAGACTAGACAGCCATCTGTCAGAAATGATATAGGCCAGTGATGGCTAACCTGTTTGCCATCGTGTGCCAAAAGCAGGGAGGAGCACGGGGGAGTCGCGCATGTGCATGCCCACACCCATAATTCAATGCGCCCTGTCCCTCCGTGCATGCACACGTGAACTCCCTGTGCTCCTCCCACTTTTGGCATGCAATGGCACGGTGGGCCCGTTTTTCACCCTCCCAAGGCTCCAGAGGCTTTCTTAGAGCCTGGGGAGGGCGAAATGGGCTCCCCCATCCCGGAGGCCAAAAACAGCCTGTTTCCCTACTTCTGGTGGGCCCAGAACGTCTGAAAATCAGCTGGCAGGCGTGCCCACCGATATGGCTCCGCCTGATAGGTTCGCCATCACGGGCATAGGATCTCCTGCTTGAGCAGGGGGTTGGACTAGATGATCTCCAAGGTCCCTTCCAGCTCTATTCTTTGATTGATTGATTTTGGTCTAGCCAGTTGGCCCCAATTGTTCCCCCTCTCCTTTCTCTGGCTTCCCACCTTGGCGATATTTCGGCCGACAGGTGACCTGCAACCCGCTGACTTCCACAGTGCAGTTCTCGGTGACTAAGGCAGACCAGGGGATGGTGACGGCAATGCTGTCGATGAAGCCGTCCAGGATCTCCAACGGGGCGCCCACGGACTCCAGGAACTCATTCACGGACTGTAGAAGGGAAAGACAAGGCAGCGTTAAGTAGCGAGCCAGCCTAGAAGTCTGAAGCAAAACTTATCTAAGCAACATATCCCGGATCAACCATCACTGCTCACGGTCGCCCATGCCCAATTCGCCTCTTGTCTTGACTACCGCAATGCGCTCTACGTGGGGCTGCCCTTGAAGGAGCCTTGGTGGTGCAGCAGACTAAAGTGCTGTTAAGTAGCACTTAGCTGCCAGCTACCAGCAATTCCTGCAAGTTCGAATCTTACCAGGCTGAAGGTTGGCTCAGCCTTCCATCCTTCCGAGGTAGGTAAAATGAGGACCCGGATTGTGGGGGCAATAAGCTGACTTTGTATAAAAAAGAACCCCGCTTGAGGGGGCCGAAAGCCCTACTAAGCAGGTATATACAAAAGCATGAAGGCTGTTGCTTAACGCATTGTAAGCCGCCCTGAGTCTCCGGAGAAGGGCGGCATATAAATCGAACCAATAGATAAATAACAAATAAGAGCATCCGAAAGCTCAGTCAGTTCAAAATGCGGCAACCCATGTGGTTTTTGTTCAAGCCTAAATTTGCACACATGTGACCTCTCTTGTGGGAGCTGCATTGGCTGCCGATTTGCTTCTGGGTTCCATTTAAAGGTGCTGGTTGCTACCCTCCATGGCTTAAGGCCAGGTTTTGGGTTTTTTTTTAAATTTGATTTATATGCCGCCCTTCTCCGGAGACTCAGGGCGGCTTACAATGCATTAAGCAATAGCCTTCATACTTTTGTATATTTATACAAAGTCAGCTTATTGCCCCCACAAACTGGGTCCTTATTTTATCTACCTTAGAAAGGATGGAAGGCTGAGTCAACCTTGAGCCTGGTGAGATTCAAACTTGCAACACCACTTGCCTGGTGTTAATCACAATGCACAATGCATTAGTCTGCTGAGCTATCCAGGTTACTTGAAGGACTGTCTTTTCCCCAATTACATCCACCTATCCCATCATAGTGAGGAGGTAGGGGACGTTAAGGGCCCCCCTGTTTAAGGAGGTCCATCTGGTGGGAACCCAGAACAAGGGCCTTCTCTGTGGTGGCTCCCTCCCTGTGGAACATCACCCCTGCAGAGATAAGACTAGCCTCCCTTTGATACTCTGCGTGTCTATGAAGATGTTCCGTCATCCAGTCACGGTTGTCCGAAAGATGTTTTTGAAGCGGCAACTGACTGGGTTTTCTTTGAAGACGTCTCGCTTCTCATCCAAGAAGATTCTTCAGTTCTGGAGGAAGAGAAACGTCTTCAAGGAAAACCAAAGGACATTCCAGTTGCCTCCTGAAGAAAAAGCACCTTTGGGACGAACCGTGACCTGGATAGCTGAGAATCTCCACAGACAAAAGCGAACAGAGTACTAAATTCTGTTGAGTACTGTCTATATCCCACCAAAGAAAATGGACTAAGTATTTTCAAATCTAATAGCTAAGTAGGCAGCAGACCATAAATGCTTTTACATGTATTGTTTGTTAGGGGAAATGATACAATCAAGATCAAGGGAGTTACTAACATCACTCTATAAAGCCTTAGTAAGGCTACACCTAGAGTACTGCATCCAGTTTTGGTCACCACACTAAAAAAAAGATATTGAGACTCTAGAAAGAGTGCAGAGAAGAGCAACCAGGATGATGAGGGGACTGGAGGCTCAAACAGACGATGGACGGTTGCAGGAACTGGGCCTGGCTAGTCTAGGGAAGAGAAGGACCAGGGGAGACAGGAGAGCATCTTCCAATATTTGAGGGGCTGCCCCAGAGAGGAGGAA
Source organism: Coluber constrictor foxii (assembly GCA_038048745.1). Classification (NCBI taxonomy): domain Eukaryota; kingdom Metazoa; phylum Chordata; class Lepidosauria; order Squamata; family Colubridae; genus Coluber; species Coluber constrictor. The sequence continues at coordinate 2,782,656 of CM075975.1, forward strand.
GGGGGTCAAGCTATTCTCCAAGGCACCCGTAGGCCAGAGAAGGAAGAATGGATAGAAACTGATCAAGGAGAGATTCAACCTGGAAATAAGGAGCAATTTCCCGACAGTGAGAACAATCAAGCCATGGAACAGAAGTTGCTGGCTAGCAAATCAAAGAGGGAGGGAAGGAGGGAGGAAGGAAAGAGAGATAGGAAAAAGTTAGAGTTGAGGAGAAAAAGAGAAAGGAGAAAGAAAGAAAGAAAGAAAGAAAGAAAGAAAGAAAGAAAGAAAGAAAGAAAGAAAGAAAGAAAGAAAGAAAGAAAGAAAGAAAGAAAGAAAGAAAGAAAGAAAGAAAGAAAGAAAAGACAAAGAAAGAAAGAAAGAAAAGACAAAGAAAGAAAGAAAGAAAGAAAGAAAGAAAGAAAGAAAGAAAGAAAGAAAGAAAGAAAGAAAGAAAGAAAGAAAGAAAGAAAGAAAGATGTGGAGACTAGAAAAAGTGCAGAGAAGAGCAACCAGGAGGATGAGGGGACTGGAGGCTCAAACAGATGATGGATGGTTGCAGGAACTGGGCCTGGCTGGTCTAGTGAAGAGAAGGACCAGGGGAGACAGGAGAGCATCTTCCAATATTTGAGGGGCTGCCCCAGAGAGGAGGAAGGGGGTCCAGCTATTCTCCAAAGCACCCAGCCAGACGAGGAAGAATGGATGGAAACTGAAGAAGGAGAGATTCAACCTGGAAATAAGGATGAATTTTCCTGACAGTGAGAGCAATCAACTGATGGAACAGAAGTTGCCTTCAGAAGTTGTGGGAGCTTCATCCCTGGAGGCTTTCAAGAGGAGACTGGACTGCCATCTGTCACAAATGGTGTAGGCTCTCCTGCTTGGATGGGGGGTTGGACTAGATGACCTCCAAGGTCCCTTCCAACTCTGTTAATCTGCAATCTGAATGTTAAAATACCAGCTTGGGTGATCCAACAAACTAACCAATAAATTCTGGTTATGAACGGTCACAGCTGAGATGGCCAAAGCTGAAGCTCAAACTAGGAAAGGACACAATTCAGTTCAATTCGCTGCGATTTGCCTCAAAGACTCAACCGATTCTGTGAAAGTCGCAGCAGTTAATATTTGCACAACATACAAAGTTCAGAAGTGCGATTTCAGTGTGTGGTTGGACACGTTGTGCAAACTCCACCTACTTGTTTACGTGCCATAAAATAAGTCCAGAAAATGGTTTCGCTGAGTACAAGTCCTCAATCTATGACAATGGAGCTCGAGGTTTCTGTTGCTAAGCGAGATAAAGGTTAAGTGATTTTTGCCCCATTTTATGACTTTGCTTACCACTGTTGTTAAGCGAATCACTGCAGCTGTTGAGTTAGTCACATGGTTGTTCAGTGAAACATTGCAGGTAGGTTACTCACATGGTCGTTAAGTGAATCACTGCAGTGATCACATGACCCCAGGACCTTGGGACTGTCCTGAATACATGCCAGTTGCCAAATTTTGCTGAATTTTGTTCACATGACCACGGGGATGCTGCAACGGTCATAAGTATGAAACACAGCCATAAGTCACCTTTTTAGTGCCGTCATAACTTTGAACGGTCACTAAACAAACGGATGTAAGTCAAGCGCTACCTGTACTGTAACCAAGTTAAGGTTATTGTGGCATAGCCGTAAGAGAAGGCCTTGGGTACAAGGGAAGCAACTGTGACCATCGACCCGATGAAGGGATTAAAATGAACGGCCTTCCAAATTTAATCGCGAAAGAAAAATTTAAAATTGAACCTGTTGTGTTGGAGAAACTGACTGAGTAGAAAATCAAGCCTGCCAAAGAATCTGCAACGGGGAGGAAGGAAATGGGAGCATAAAGGGAAGATGCAAGAGAGACACGTAGGCAAAAAATTAGCCTTCCGTAGGTGGAAAGGGAAGAATACAAGCTGCAAAAAATACAGCTGCAAGAGGAAACGGCCAGCCAGAGGAAACTGAGCGGAATTGAATAAGAGGATAGCTAAAAACGATTTAGTAACGGCAACAGCACTTAAGACTTATATCCCGCTTCACAGTGCTTTTACAGCCCTCTCTAAGCGGTTTACAGAGTCAGCCTCTCGACTCCCAACAATCTGAGTCCTCATTTTACTGACCTCACAAGGATGGAAGGTTGAATCAACCTTGAGCCAGTCGGGATCGAACTGCTGGCAGTGGGCAGAGTTAGCCTACAACCCTGCATTGTAACAGGGAGGGAGGGAGGGAGGGAGGGAGGGAGGGAGGGAGGGAGGGAGGAAGGAAGGAAGGAAGGAAGGAAGGAAGGAAGGAAGGAAGGAAGGAAGGAAGGAAGGAAGGAAGGCGGTTTACAGAGTCAGCCTCTTGCCCCCAACAATCTGGGTCCTCATTTTATTCACCTCGGAAAGATGGAAAGCTGAATCAACCTTGAGCCAATCAGGATTGAACTGCTGGCAGTGGGCAGTTAGCCTGCAATACTGCTTTCTAGAAGGAATGGGGGGAGGGAGGAAGGAAGGAAAGAAGGAAGGTAGGTAGCACTAGCTCCTCAAGGGGAGCCCCATGTAGAGAGCGTTACAGTACTCCAGGCGAGATGTGACGAGGGCAAAGTTGGACCACAAGGAAGGCTGAGCGCCAAAGAATGGAGGCCTCTGAACTCTGGTGCTGGAGAAGACTCCTGCAAGTCCCTTGGACCGCAAGGCCATCCAACCGGTCAGTCCTAGAGGGGATCAACCCCAACTGCTCTTGAGAAGGCCAGATCCTGAAGAGGAAACTCAAATCCTTTGGCCACCGAATGAGAAGGAAGGACTCCCTGGAGAAGAGCTGAATGCTGGGAACGATGGAGGGCAAAAGAAGAAGGGGACGGCAGAGAACGAGGTGGCTGGATGGAGTCAATGAAGCAATTGGAGTGAACTTAAATGGACTCCGGAGGATGGTAGAGGGCAGGAAGGCCTGGAGGAACATTGTCCATGGGGTCGCGATGGGTCGGACATGACTTCGCAACTAACAACAACAACAAATTGTCACTTTGAATGTGCCCTAATTGGCATATATTAAAAATGAAATTTCATTGCATACAGCTCTCGAAGAGTCACCACCTCCAATTTTACATTACATAAAGATAAATACATACATACATACATAAATTATGTATATACCCACATATATTATATAAGGCAGAGAAACAACACAGTCTAGTTCAGATGTATGCATGTTTATGGCAAGGAACAAGGCTGCTGTTACAATCTGACAGTCCTGCTGGAAATACTTCGAAACCTCCTCCCAGAGGGGAGCGACAGAAACAGATCCTAAAGTGGGTGTGTGGGGTCTCTAATGATGCTTTGAGCTCTAAGCACATAGAGCTGATAAGCAATATCCTGAATGATGGGAAGCAAGCTTCTTATAATCTTCTCCACTGTTCTCACCACTCTCTGTATGGACTTTCTATCCATACATCTATACATCTATACATGGTATGTATGGTATTTAGCCGGTTCGGATCGGTTCGTCTGAACCGATAGCGGAAATCGTGGGTGGACCTGCTCTGGCTTTATGCCGTCCTATTTAGATCTTTTTTTTGAGCCTGGCTGCATGCATGGAAGGTGCACGCATGAGTAAAGCGCATGCACGGAAGGTAGGCGGGCAGGCGAACTGGGTGTGCACACAAATGAAGCGAGTGTGCACATGCGCGGCGAACCAGCAATAATATAATGAGAAACCCACCACTGACGTACATACATTTGGGTTGGATCTTTGGAGAGAACCAAGCTTTGTTAAGCTTCTCTCCTCCTTTGTTGCAATGAACGAAACTAAAGGCCTTCTTGGCTGGTTATTGGCCAGGCGAGCTTGCCTCTGGTGATTTGCCCAAAGCCATCCAGCTGATTTTCATGCCTGAAGTGGGACTGACTAGAACTCACTGTCTCCCGGTGATTGGCTCAAAGCCATCCAGCTGATTTTCATGCCTGAAGTGGAACTGACTAGAACTCACTGTCGCCTGGTGATTTGCCCAAAGCCATCCAGCTGATTTTCATGCCTGAAGTGGAACTGACTAGAACTCACTGTCGCCTGGTGATTTGCCCAAAGACATCCAGCTGATTTTCACGCCTAAAGTGGGACTAGAAATCACCATCTCCTGGTGATTAGCCCAAGAAATCAGAAAGCCTTGTTGGCTGGTTATTGGCCAGGCGAGCTCGCCTCTGCCCAACGAAGGAAAAGTAGCCAGGAGCCTGGAAAAAGCCTGGAAGGCCACAAATATAAATCAACAGAGCCTGTGTAGCGTAGAGGAGTAATGCCTCCTACAAAGGCAGCATTTAAGATCCAGCTGCTGCAATTACTTGCGAGTTCAATCCCCGGCAGGCTCAAGGTCGACTCAGCCTTCCATCCTTTCTAAGGTGGGTAAATTGAGGACCCAGTTTGTGGGGGCAATAAGCTGACTTTGTATAAATATACAAAAGTATGAAGGCTATTGCTTAACACATTGTAAGCTGCCCTGAGTCTCCGGAGAAGGGCGGCATATAAATCGAAGAAAGAAAGAAAGAAAGAGGAAGGAAAGAAGGAAGGAAGGAAGGAAGAAAGGAAGAAAGGAAAGAAGGTCCTATAAGAGTCTTGGTGGTGCAGTGCACTAAAGTGCTGTTAAGTAGCATTTAGCTGCCAGCTGTCTGCAATTACTGTAAGTTCGAATCTCACCAGGCTCAAGGTTGACTCAGCCTTCCATCCTTTCTAAGGTAGGTAAAATGAGGACCCAGTTTGTGGAGGCAATAAGCTGACTTTGTATAAATATACAAAAGTACGAAGGCTATTGCTTAACGCATTGTAAGCCGCCCTGAGTCTCCGGAGAAGGGCGGCATATAAATCAAATTAAAAAAAAAAAAAGTCATGGAGCAAAGACCCAAATTTGCAGCTGGCGTTTCGGTTTGTTGGGAAATCGGCTTCTGCTCGCACAGCTAGGGAGACGCTGGGCTGGGCTGGAGGGCAGGGAGATCAATGTCTCCTGTTTTTGCAAAACTAGGCGGCCAGACAACAGCCGTGACGCGGACCGAGAGCACATGAGTCAACTCGACAAAAACAAACACCCCACATTCCTCTCCAGACACTTGACACTTCCTGGAGCCCTTGCTCCATCCGACGCTGCTTTGCTCTTGCTCAAGGAAGCCGGCTGGCGCTCAACCGCCCCAGGCTTCCCGTTCATTGCTTAGATTTCGATCTCGGCCTTCTTATTTTGCAAGTGACTCATGGCAGCGAACCTATCTGATGATCTGTTTGTATCATAGCCTCTTATTTTCCCCACCGTAACAACATGGACTGAGAGGCGGACTGACCCAAAATCACCCATTTGATTTTCATGCCTAAGGCAGGACTAGAACTCATCATCGCCTGGTGATTGGCTCAAAGTCATCCATTTCATTTTCATGCCTAAGGCAGGACTAGAACTCACTGTCACCTGGTAATTGGCTCAAAGTTATCCAGTTGATTTTCATGCCTAAAGCAGGACTAAAACTCACTGTCACCTGGTAATTGGCTCAAAGTTATCCAGTTGATTTTCATGCCTAAGGCAGGACTAGAACTCACTGTCACCTGGTGATTGGCTCAAAGTCACCCATTTTATTTTCATGCCTAAAGCAGGACTAAAACTCACTGTCACCTGGTAATTGGCTCAAAGTTATCCAGTTGATTTTCATGCCTAAGGCAGGACTAGAACTTACCATCGCCTGGTGATTGGCTCAAAGAAACCCATTTCATTTCATGCCTAAGGCAGAACTAGAACTCACTGTCACCTGGTGATTGGCCCAAAGTCACCCATCTGTTTTTTATGCCTAAGGCATAAAAACACCATTAAAACATTAGAACTCACCATCGCCTGGTGATTGGCTCAAAGTCACCCATCTCATTTTCATGCCTAAAACAGGACTAGAACTCACTGTCACCTGGTGATTGGCCCAAAGTCCTCCAGCTGATTTTCATGCCTGAGGTGGGACTAGAACTCACCATCTCTTGGTGATTAGCCCAAAATCATCTAGTTCCAGCCCCCGTCCCCCTTGTGCCTAAGGGGGGACTAGAACTCACTGGCTCCTAGTTTCTAGGCCAGCCCCTTCATCAGTACACCCAACTAGCTCTCCGTTTCATCAATTTTGTCTTGCAACACAACAAGGAACCCTCTCAGCTCCTGGGCTAGAAACAGGTTGGCTTCACACATGACCCACACCTGTTAACACTCAGTGACCATTCAAGTTACGACAGCACTGAAAAAACTGTTTTTAGCCCTGTCCTCACACGTACGACCATGGCAGCATTTTCATGATCACATGATAAAATTTTGGAAGCTTAGCATGTATTTATTATTATTATTTGCTCCATGTATTTGCTGCCTATCTGACCTTTTATGGTTGATGATGGTTGCAGCATCATGTGAAGGCCATTTGTGATCTTCTCAGCCAGCTTCCAACAAGCAAATCATTGCTTAACGACCACCTCATTCACTTAACGACCACAGCAACAAAAGCTGTTAAGATAGGGCTCGCTTAATGACCACCTTGCTTAGCAATGGAGCTCCAGTCCCAATTGTGGTCATAAGGCAAAGACTACAGGTAGTTCTCGACTTACAACCGTCCGGTTAGTGACGGTTCAAGGTTACCTACAGAAAAAGCGACTTATGACCGTTCGTCACTATAACGATCGTTGCAGCATCCACGTGGTCCACAAGATCAAAATTTGGAGGCTTGGCAAGTGGCATGTACTTACGACGGTTGCAATGTGATCCCCTTTTGTGACCGTCTGACAAGCAAAGTCACTGGGGAAAGCCGGATTCGCTTAACGACCGTGGAACTTACTTAGCAATTGCAGTGATTCACTTAACAACTCTGCCAAGAGAAGCTGTAAAATGAGGCAAACGCACTTAGCTAAAGTTTCACTTAGCAAACATAAATCTTGGGCTGAATTGTGATCATAACGCGAGGACTATCTGTATGTGCGTGAATGCCCAGAATATATACACATTCACACACACTAGACAGCCACTTGTCTGAAATGATATAGACCAGTGATGGCTAATCTTTTTGCCGTCGCGTGCACAAAGTGGGGAGAGTACGGGGGTCGCACGCGTGTGTGCCCACACCCAAAATTCAATGCGCCCTGCCCCCCACATGCGACCCTCTCACGCTCCCCCACTTTTGGCATGTGATGGACTGGTGCGCCTGGTAGGCCTATTTTTCACCCTCCCCAGGCTCCAGAGGCTTTTTTGGAGCCTGGGGAGGGCAAAAATGGCCCTCCTCACACGCCCGGAGGCTCTCCGGAGGTCAGAAACAGCCGTTTCCCAACTTCCGGTGGGCCCGGAAGGCCCGAAAATCAGGTGGCCGCTGCACGTTGGAGCTGAGCTAAGGCAATGCTCACGTGCCCATCGATATGGCTCCGTGTGCCGCCTGTGGCACACGTGCCATTGGTTCACCATCACAGATATAGACTACAGACCTGTGATGGCGAACCTGTGGCACACAGAGCCGTATCACACGAGCTCAGCTCTGCCAGCTGATTTTCGGGCCTTCTGGGCCTACCAGAAGTCAGCAAACAGGCCATTTCTGGCCTCCAGAGGGCCTCCGGGGGCGGGGCAGGAGGCTGTTTTTGCCCTCCCCAGGCTCCTAGAAAGGCTCTGGAGCCTGGGAAGAGCGAAAAATGGGCCCACCGGGCCAAAAGCAGGGGGAGCACAGGGGGGTGGTTGCGTGCGCATGCATGGGGGGCAGGGCACATAGAATTATGGGTTTAGGCACGTGCGCACATGCAACCCCCCCCGCACTCTTCCCGCTTTGGGCACGTAATGGCAAAAGGGTTAGCCGTCACTGCTATAGACTAAGTCTCCTGCTCAAGCAGGAAGGTTGGACTAGTCGACCTTCAAGGTCCCCTCCAACTCGTTATTTGATTTTCTAAATACCGGTATGTACAGCCAAGCATCTATAAATATCTATATAAATACGGCGATATTGATAGATATATATTTATAAATATTATAGTTTTCTATGTATACATTTTTACTTACCTATTTGTAAGCTATGAACATAAGGCTATGAAAGGTTATCCTATATGTATTTGAATCCTTCCTTTATTATTTTTAGGAATAACTCAAGGAAGGGAGCATATCCAGGGCACCTTCCTCTTCCTGTTTTCCTCACAACAACCCTGTGAGCTGGGATGAGAAAAAGTGATCCAAAGTCACCCAAGCTGGCCTTCATAACTAAGGCGGGACTACAACTCACCATCTCCCGCTTTCTGGTATACGGTAAACAGTATACAGTATGTGTTTATATAGACAAATGTATGTACCAGAACACACAATTATATGTTAAACGTATAGAATAATATGAAAAAAAAGCACAACAAAGCACGTTCTTTCTGCGCTAACTCAGAAAGCTCAAACTGCCCAACGAGCTGCTGATCCAGTTCTACAGAGGAATTATTGAGTCTGCAATCTGCACCTCCATAACTGTCTGGTTTGGCTCTGCAACCCAACAAGGCAGACAGAGACTTCAGAGGATCATTAGAACCGCAGAAAACAGAATGGCTACCAACCTGCCTTCCACGGAGGACCTGTATACTGCACGAGTCAAAAAGAGGGCTGTGAAAATATCTCCAGACCCCTCGCATCCTGGACATAAATGGTTTCAACTCCTACCCTCAAAACGATGCTATAGGGCACTACACACGAGAAAAACTAGACACAAGGATAGTTTTTTCTCAAACGCCATCACTCTGCTAAATGAATAATCCCCTCAACACTGTCAAACTATTCGCTAAGTCTGTATTACTATTACTATTAATCTTCTCATCTTTCCTGTCACCCATCTCCTCCCATGTATGACTGTAACCTTGTTGTTGGTATCCTTACGATTTATATTGATATTGTTTCCTTATTGCTTATTTGTTCCCTATGACTACCATTAAGTGTTCTACCTTATGATTCTTAACAAATGTATCTTGTCATTTTATGTACACTGACAGCATATGCACAAAGACAAATTCCTTGTGCGTCCAATCACACCTGGCCCAATAAAGAATTCTATTCTATTCTATCTATCTATCTAGAATAATACATGTATATTAACAGATAGATAGATAGACAGATAGAGGATATATAGAGAGGGAGGACAGACAGGCAGACAGATAGAGGGAATATATATATAGAGAGGGGATAGATAGATAGATAGATAGATAGATAGATAGATAGATAGATAGATAGATAGATAGATAGATAGATAGATAGATAGATAGATAGATGATAGATAGATAGAGATAGGCAGGCAGGCAGGCAGGCAGACAGGGATATATTATAGAGAGAGGGGACAGACAGACAGACAGACAGGGATATATAGAGAGAGGATAGAGAGGATAGATAGATAGATAGATAGATAGATAGATAGATAGATAGATAGATAGATAGATAGATAGATAGAGGATAGATAGATAGATAGATAGATAGATAGATAGATAGATAGATAGATAGATAGATAGAGGAGGATATGTAGAGAGAGGGGACAGACAGACATAGAAGGAATATATATAGAGAGAGGGGATAGATAGATAGATAGATAGATAGATAGATAGATAGATAGATAGATAGATAGATAGATAGATAGATAGATAGATAGATAGATAGAGATAGGCAGGCAGGCAGGCAGACAGGGATATATTATAGAGAGAGGGGACAGACAGACAGACAGACAGGGATATAGAGAGAGAGGATAGAGAGAGAGAGAGGATAGATAGATAGATAGATAGATAGATAGATGATAGATAGATAGATAGATAGATAGATAGATAGATAGATAGATAGATAGATAGATAGATAGATAGATAGATATAGAGAGGATAGATAGATAGATAGAGGAGGATATGTAGAGAGAGGGGACAGACAGACATAGAAGGAATATATATAGAGAGAGGGGATAGATAGATAGATAGATAGATAGATAGATAGATAGATAGATAGATAGATAGATAGATAGATAGATAGATAGATAGATAGATAGATAGATAGATAGATAGATAGAGATAGGCAGGCAGGCAGACAGGGATATATTATAGAGAGAGGGGATAGACAGACAGACAGACAGACAGGGATAGAGAGAGAGAGAGAGAGAGGATAGATAGATAGATAGATAGATAGATAGATAGATAGATAGATAGATAGATAGATAGATAGATAGATAGATAGATAGAGATAGATAGATAGAGGATAGATATAGAGAGGGGATAGATAGACAATAGGCAGATGATAGATAGGGGTGTCTGTGTCTGTGTGTGTGTGTTTATACACATACAGACACCATCACCCCAAAAACTTACACATTTTGTATGTATGTGTACCTCTAAAGTGACATACACCCATGTGCAAAACACACAGCTTGCTAGCCGCACCTTAAGCCCAGCAGGGCTCGGCCTCTATAGCCAATCTATAAGTTATACCACAGTGAACGCCTTCACTTAATGCCAGAGCCTGGTGGGACTTCAACTCCCAGAATCCACCCCACCCCCCACCCCCACTGCCAGCTATTGGGGATTCTGGGAGTTGTAGTCCACCCCTCTGAAAAAGCGGCTCAAGGCTGAGAAACCTGGATCCATGTCCCATATCTATTCAAAGGGGTGGGGGAGGGTGGAAAAGCCCCACCTCCAATCCCCTCTGGGGATGAGTTGGGACTACACTACCCATCATCCCAGCCCCTTCAGGCAGCTCGGAGGGAGGGGATTATGGGGCTTGTAATCCCTCCCAAGGACACTATAAGGCAGGGAGAGGAAGGAAGGGAGGAAAGAGCCCCCCAGCAGGCCTCCAGAGGAGAGGCAAAGGAAGCTGCACCGGTGGGATTTCTGCCTGCCCAAGGAAGCCAAGCCAGGCCCCCTTCTCGCCTCCTTTCTCTCCGCCGCGGCAGGGAGGCCTCACCCAGACGTCGAGGTGGAGGCGGGTAAGGCGTCCGGCGCCCGCGTAGAGGTCGAGGCTGAGCTGCTCCAGGCCGAGCCGCTCCTCTAGGAAGTGACCCAGGTAATGCTGCAGCAGGTAGCGGCAGGCCCGCTTCTTGATCGAGCTCGACCACGGGAAGAACCACCGGGACATGATGAGAGAGAGAGAGAGAAAAAAGCGGTGTCGGTCTGTGGTCGTCCTTCGGAGGTGGTTGCCGCCCCCCGCGGCACCTCGCCCGGCTACTCCGATCACGCGACTCCCCGGCTTCGCGTCCGGCTTCTTTTGCTCTCCAGGCCCGACTCGCTGGCCGACGGGCTCGCTCATTGGCCGCGCCTCCCCCTTTCCTCTCCTTTGATTGGCCGCTCGGCGGGCCCTCGAGGGTGACGTTGAAAAAAGGGGGCGGGGAAGACCTGAGATGAAAACACGCCACGGGGGGGAGGGGGCGGGGCGTCGAAGTGAAGCTCCCTTAATTCTCCTCTAGAGAGAAATTATATGAGAGTCACCCAACTCCTGTAGGGGAACGTGCTTCCGGGCTCGCTTAAAAAGTACTTGACTTTTGCTGTCTCTCTATTGGAGAAACGGGTGCAATTTGGATATTTGGACTTTCGTCCTTCAAAGGTTCGAGCGTCCCTTCTTAAATAGCCTAATCCTTCTAAGATTGAAACATAAAGGCTTCCAGACCCGGGCTGCCAAAAGGCAGGATGAATAGAGTAGAATTCTTTATTGGCCAAGTGTGATTGGACACACAAGGAATTTGTCTTTGGTGCATAAAAAAATACATCAAGAATCATAAGATACAACACTTAGTAATAATCATAGGATACTAAATAAGCAATCAAATCATATTAGGAAACTAAATAAAACAATATTATTGTTAAATATATATTAAATATATATATATCTATTTGTTTTCTTTCCTTTTCATAGGCTTTATGTGTGTTTCTCTTTAGCCAGGTTCTACCTATGTAACCAAGATTTTATGCAGCCCTAGTTCAGTGAAATCACAATCCACTAGTTTCTAGGCTTCTTTTTCCTTCTATATATATAATATCAAATAAAAGCAGGATAAAATACAATAGTTATAGGATTAGATACAAAATAATTTGATATACAGATATATAAAATAATGTAAAATGTCATAAAGTTGTATTTCGGTGTCACCCTTTGCAATCTACCCCAATCAGTCCCACGTATGCAGATCTCAACCGAACCATTTTGTTTTAAATCCTGTGCTGTGTTAAATGCTATTTTCAGGCTCCGGCTGCACATAAAAGTAAGTTGTTTTGATATGGGGGTCCCAATGGGTCATTTGTTTGGTATATGTGTTATGGAATGAAGTGACCAAGCAACATTCCTGGGTCAGTCAGAGAGAGAGAGTTTATTTGTGCAAGACTCAAGCCATGTTCCAATCTTGGCTTAGAGTAACGTCTCCATGCTTGTATAACACTTATATACTTTTCTAAACAAAGGATTCTGCTAACACAGCAACTTTCCATATATGGTTAACATACATTTGTTATTTTGACATCTCTTAATTACTAAAGTTTTACCTCATCCTTGCCAAACAATCATTATTTTTCTGTAACTGGCTAAAGTACAAATTCTTCTTTTGATATTTGCTTCTTGTCCAGGTGCTATTATCTGGCCTAATCACCCTTGACTATGTTTCATGAGGATGCTCCCTTTTCTTCTGACAAGTTAGGGGGTCACTTAGAGTATCAAGGGAGTTCCTGCTGACGTTGTATTTTCTCTAGCTGGCGGTATTTCCTGTCTTCAGAATATAGTTGCTTTTAGAATATCTTTTAGAATATAGTGAATATAAAATTATCCAGTGGTCATCCAAACGGTCCCACTTTATATGGACCAAGATACCTGTCTCTCAACCAGTGGTGGGGTTCAACATTTTTTACTACCGGTTCTGTTGGTGTGGCTTGGTGGGTGTGGCATGGCTTGGTGGGCGTGGCAGGGGAAGGATAATGTAAAATCTCCATTCCCTCCCCAATCTAGGGGAAGGTTACTGCAAAATCCCCATTTCCTCCCGATCAGCTGGGACTCGGGAGGCAGAGAATAGATGGGGGCAGGGCCAGTCAGAATTTTTACTACCGGTTCTCCGAACCACTCAAAATTTCTGCTACCAGTTCTCCAGAACTGGTCAGAATCTGCTGAAACCCACCTCTGTTCTCACCCCATTATACAAGCAACGGTCAAATAGGATATGAGCCACATCCTCTACCTCTGCCGCTCCGCAGATGCAGAGACGTTCATTGTAGGGTATAAAATCTCCCATATCTGACTATTATGTCAAGCTGTTCGAATCTCACTCGCGTAAGATGTTTTGGCAGTTATAACTTCATGTAGCTGTCTGCTTGAAAAATACGTTTCAACTGACCCACCTTACTAAGGATAGCTATGTCATTTTGTGCTTCTATATCCTTAATTCTTTGGGAAGCTCTTTTTTTGAGTTGTATCTCCTGGTACGCAAGAGACAGGAAGGCCACAGCTACTTCCAAAATTGGTTAGTTTGGTGATCCAGGAAATTTGTGATTGTAATTTTATTTGCTCCAGTAGATGTAACTTGGGGAGTCTATCGGTCTTCATTTCATTGACTTTGCACCAGTAGTTATACGCTCCTGGTTTAGGCAATGGATTGGACTGGCTAATTTATTTATTTATTATATTTCTATACCGCCTTTCTCCCGCAGGACTCAAGGCGGTGTACAGTCTAGGTTTCTAGGATCCTCCATGGCTGCTGTATGCCTTGCCATTGTTTCTTCCATCCCAGTCTATATTTTGCAATCTTGAATCCCTTCTACAAATGCCCCACCTGTTTTTGGAATGAAGCCCTCCATATACTGTGCAAACAAAGCTAATCTAACTCATCTAGAATGGATGAGTTAGATGGCTACGTGGATGGAAGTAAATGGAAAGTTTGCGCAGTAGTAAAGTGATGTGTAGGGATGTGGTGGCTCAGTGGCTAAGATGCTGAGCTTGTGGATCAAAAGACCGGCAGTTCGGCAGTTCGATTCCCTAGTAACTCCCTGTGACTTGTCCCGGCTTCTGCCAACCTAGCAGTTCGAAAGCAGGTAAAAAAAAATGCAAGTAGAAAAATAGGGACCACCTTTCGCCTGAAGGCTCAAAGGTAAAAAAGAGATGGATTCCAGGTCTGACAGACAGGTGGGTGAGGGGAGCTATGACTAAGTAGCATGAATTACAGAGGCCTCTGATTTCCCTGTTATTCAGCCTTCAGCAAGGGAACAGTCCTGTTTCAAGCAGCTTGTGAGCTCACAGCTGTCTAGGTCAGGGATCTGCAACCTTAAACACTCAAAGAGCCAATTGGACCCGTTTCCCACAGAAAAGAAAACACCGGGAGCCACAAAACCCTTCCCGTCCCTGACTATTTCTTGAGCGGCCACAAAATTAGCCTATGTAGTTGAATTAAACATTCTCTTTTCTTCTGAAACTTTTCTTTTCTTGGATTTATCCATGGTTGGCCTACCGGGGGTTGAAAACGGGTGAAATCCAGCAGGTTCTGACAGATTTTAGAGAACCGGTAGCAGAAATTTTAAGTAGTTTGGCGAACCGGCAAATACTACCTCTGGCTGGCCCCAGAGTGGGGTGGGAATGGAGATTTTGCAATATCCTTCCCCTGCCGTGAGGAGGGAATGGAGATTTTGCAGAATCCTTCCCCTGCCACGCCCACTAAGCCATGCCCACCAAGCCGCTCCACGCCCACCAAGCCACACCCACAGAACCAGTAGTAAAAAAATTGGATTTCACCACTGGCTGAAACATACAAACTGGGCATGGCTAGTCTAGTGAAGAGAAGGACTAGGGGAGACATGAGAGCAGCCTTCCAATATCTCAGGGGTTGGCACAAAGAAGATATTCTCCAAAGCCCCTGAAGGCAGGATAAGAAGCAATGGATGGAAACTAATCAAGGAGAGAAGCAACTTAGAATGAAGGAGAAACTTCCTGTCAGTCCTATCGTAGCGGGCAGGTTTTGGAAATGTTGGTTAAATTAAAGTTTTTCAAATACAGCCAGCTTAGCAGGTTCTGACAGGTTCTGGAGAACCGGTAGTGGAAATTTTGAGCAGTTCGGAGAACTGGCAAATACCACCTCTGGCTGGCCCCAGAGTGGGGTGGGAATGGAGATTTTGCAATATCCTCCCCGTGCCACACCCACCAAGCCATGCCCACCAAGCCACACCACGCCCACAGAACCGGTGCTAAAAAAATTGGATTTCACCACTGGCATCTGTCAGAAATGGTGTAGGTCTTGGATGGGGGGAGGGCTGGACTAGATGACCTACCAGGTCCCTTCCAACTCTGTGAATCTGTACCTGTATACCATTAATAGCCAAGGATGATGGGAACTTGCTTCCTAAGGCGATTCCATGAAAAGCAGGAATCTGATCCTGCAATACAATAACCGGCCACAGGGGGCAGTATAACACAGTGTCTGACTTCATCCCTTACTGTGTGTAGCTCACCATTTTCTCAGCCTCCGCTACTTTAAGATGGGTGGACTTCAACTCCCAGAATTCCCTAGCCAGATATGCTGGCTGAGGGATTCTGGGAGTTGGTCCATTACATTCCAGATGCGAGCTAAAGTCCGCTCATCTTAAAGTGGCCAAGATTGAGAAATAAGCGTAAATGTTAATTTGAACCAAGGGGGATAGTATCAAACTATTCATGTAACCTATATATGTAAAGTAATAAGATATATTATATTATTATAAGAACCTATAAACATTTTATATTTTAAATTCAAAGTATTTATATAACTTCATTAGATACCACTTATATAATGCATACAGCATGACTACACGTAGCCAAACCGAAAATGTTGAATTGTAATAACTTTATTTATTCAATAAAATTCAATTAAAAAGAAAAGATTGAGAAATAACTACTACTGTAGATTCTTCACTCCTATTCCAGCTTTCCCCATGCATGGATGGATGGGAGTTGTAGTCCAAAAGATCTGGACGACAACAGCTTGAAGAAGGCTTCTTAGAGCCTACTCCAGAGTAGAATTCAGTTGGCATCTCCTGGCCACCAGCACATTTCTAGGAAAATAGCTATGCCGGTAGTCCTCGGCAATTGGAACCAGAATTTCAGTTACTAAGCAAGGCAGTTGTTAAGTGAGTTACGGGAATCAGGTGGTCGTTAAGCGAATCCATTGACTCGGCTTCTTGGAAGCCAGCTGGGAGGGTTGCAAATGGTTCCATGCGTGGCTGGTTGTGAAGCACCCAAATTTTATCTTCTGACTGGGGGGGTCGGGGGTGAGGGAGAAGGGGGTCATTGTGAGGGCTGGTCATATAAGTCACTTTTTTCAATGCAGTTGTAACTTCAAACCGTCGCTAAACGAATAGCTGTAAGTCAAGGACTTACTGTGTTACTGTAAGAAAATAGCTTTGTCATTGTATTTACTGCCAAGGAAATCAAAATGTTTTGAGCGCGTGGCAATAAGGCCAAGCTATTATTTCAGGGTTCTAAAAAATATAAGACAGGGTCTTATTTTCGGGAAAACACAATATATTCTATTATATTCTCTATAGTCTATTCCATTATTCTATATTCTATATTCTATAGTTCTATATTCTATCTATAGTATAAATTCTATATTCTATTCTATTCTATTCTATATATTATATTCTTTTTCTACTCCATTCCATTCTCTCTCATTCTCTTCTCTTCTCTTCTCTTCTCTTCTCTTCTCTTCTCTTCTCTTCTCTTCTCTTCTCTTCTCTTCTCTTCTCTTCTCTTCTCTATATTATATTCTTTTTCTACTCCATTCCATTCTCTCTCATTCTATTCTATTCTATTCTATTCTATTCTATTCTATTCTATTCTATTCTATTCTATTCATTATATTCTTTTTCTATTTCATTCCATTCTCTCTCATTCTCTTCTCTTCTCTTCTCTTCTCTTCTCTTCTCTTCTCTTCTCTTCTCTTCTCTTCTCTTCTCTTCTATTCTCTTCTATTCTATTCTATTCTATTCTAATCCTATTCTTAAAAATCACCAGTGATGGAGCACCCCCACGTCTGAAGCCAAGCCCTTTTGCTGATTAATAGTTTCTGTGTCAGGAAATTTCTCCTAGCTTGTGTTTGTTTTATGCTCTTTATGAAACGTTCAATTTAAAATACAGCTTGCCAAAGGAGGGCGTTCACATCTTGACATTCAAACCCCGAGGCTCTGTGCAAAAGCCACATTCCCTGTTCTTGCTAAAAAAAAAGTGGCAGGGTGATTGAGTGACAGCTATCTCCTTTTCTACCTCTCTTGATTTCCTACTGTTGGAAGAAATATCCATCTGGTCCAGTTCCAAGCGGGGAGAAAAGAACTGGAAACATGGAGGCTGATTGGAAAGATGGTTTAATGATGAAGCAGAAGCACATGGATGGCCTTGGGCAGCTGACCACATGGAGTTGAAAATGAGGGGGTTTTATACCTTCTCTTGGGCTTTGCATTCGAACCTCCTGTTCCTGTGCAAGAACATGTATTCTATTGGCTATTGTCAGACTCCCATGGGGCCATGTAGGGGTCATGTTTGTCTGAGCTAAGTTTGGTTGAAGTTTGGGCTGATGCAATGAAGGGGCTTATTGTGGCTGAGGGCTAACCCTACATTTGTCCAGACCTTGCTGCAGGGAATTTGCTTATGAATAGAGCTAGCTATCTCTTTATCTCTTAAGTGCTGACATCTGCTGTGGGCTATTAAGGAAGGTGGGAGGTATTAAGAGTGAGTCTCCTTCCTACCTCTAAAAAAACATGTTTCTTCATTTCTCATCCGGGGAAATATAACATTCTGCCTTTTTAATATTTCTCAAAATATTTCATTCATCTAGGAGGGGTAGGAGCTGACTTCCCACATTAACATTTAATTCCTTTTGTGGGGACTGCTGAGAATCGTCCAATGGGTGGAGACTTTTAGCATAGGTTGTCTGCCCCACCCATTCATGGCTGACCACAGGAAACCGCACTGGGAGAAAAGCTGCAAAGGGAACTGGTCTAAGGAAAACCTGCCTGGAAGGTATAAATATACATGGGAATTGTAATCCTTTGAAATCAGCGTCTTATGCATGGAGGAGGGTATCCCACCTTGATTTTTCTGAAATGCAAATTGAGCCTTGCAATTCGAGTTTGGAATCGCTGCATGAGAGAAGGGAAGATAAGAATGAATGGAGCTAGATGTCGCAAATAGTCCTCAATGTACGACCGCAGTCGGGATGGCCGCTTCCATCACTAAGCGAAGCAGTCATTAAATGAGTCGAGCCTGATTTTATGCCTTTTTTTCCGCAGTCGTTAAAGCTGATCACTACAGCTGTTGAGCAAATGATGTAATCATTAAGTCTGGTTTTCCTCATTGACTTTGCTGGTTGGAAACCTATTCTATTCTATTCTAATCTGAATTCTATTCTGAATTCTATTCTATTCTATTTTCTTCTGAATTCTATTCTATTCTATTTTGAATTCTATTTTAATCTGAATTCTATTCTATTCTAATCTGAATTCTATTCTATTCTATTTTAATCTGAATTCTATTCTATTTTCTTCTGAATTCTATTCTATTTTAATCTGAATTCTAATCTATTCTGAATTCTATTCTATTCTATTGTCTTCTGAATTCTATTTTAGTCTATTCTATTTTTAATTCTATTTTAATCTGAATTCTATTCTAATCTGAATTCTACTCTATTTTCCTTTGAATTCTATTCTATTTTAATCTGAATTCTAATCTATTCTGAATTCTATTCTATTCTGTTGTATTCTAATTAGGATCTTCCATTCATTAAATGAATGGTCATAAACTGAAGATACCTGTATTTGTTTTTACAAATACAGTTAACTCTATTTACAAATACTGGAAAAGCTTGCTGGTCCTCCGTGTCAGTCATCTGCTCCAGACGAGTAATGGGAGGATTTCTTCTTCCTCAAGCGAATTGACTCCCGACCCAAGTTTTCTGCCCTTACACAGAGTGGAGAATTTCTCCACCCCGTTCAAGACCAGCTTGAGTCTCCTTTTGATTCAGTCAGGGTGAAAATGTTTGGTCTAGTGATGAAGGCACCAAGTTAAAAACCAGGAGACGGTGAGTTCTAGTTGTACCTTAGACCTGAAAGTTAGTTGGATGACTTTGGGCCAATTACAACGAGATGCTGAGTTCTATTCCCGCCTTAGGCATGAAAGCCAATTGGATGACTTTGGGCCAATCACAAGGAGATTTTGAGTTGTACTCCCACCTTAGGCATGAAAGCCAACTGGATGACTTTGGGCCAATCACCAGGTAGTTCTGAGTTCTACTCCCGCCTTAGGCATGAAAGCCAATTGGATGACTTGAAGCCTATCACCAGGAGACGGGGAGTTCTAGTCCCAGTTCCCCCCCCCTCTCTCTCTCTCTCTCTTTCTCTCTCTCTGCCCAACCCACCCTACAGGGTTGTTGTGGCAGTCAAAATAAGAGGAATAAAGAGTATTAGGCATCTTCGCGACCTTGAATTGCTTATAAAAATAATAAAAGTGTTATAATTTTTTTTAAAATAGCCCACAACTCAGTCATTCCACTTCCGAAATAAGGTACCGCTTTCTCCAAAATTCCAGATACTCATTTAGTAGAAAAAAAAACACAAGACTCTGTTTATTGATTGACATTCGACTTAGAAAAGGCACCAATAAATACACCGAAAACGAGCCAGGCAGGGAGCTCCCTGTGCTTTGAGGGGGGTCTCTACCCTGCAAGATGGGTAGAAACCTTCCGTATCTTCACCCATATCGTCTCTCTCGCAGCTCGTAAGAAAACCTTCGTATCATTTTTGTCTTTGCACAATGCCGGGTTTTTCCCGTTTGTATCCTCTCTGCTGTTCCTGAGGTCTGCATCATCCCAGGCCTTCCCTCTTATCCAGGGATGGGTCAGAGGACAGCCTTGGTGGCTAAAACCACCTTGGAACAACCGAGATGGGAGAGCTAACCAGGGCAAAAGTAGAGATGAAGAGGTTGCTGTCCGTCTTTTGGACCCACACTTAATCACACACGCACCCACACCCTGCATGTCTGTGTCAGAACACATCCGGCAAGCGTGAAAATCATCGTTTTGAAGACACGAAGGCCACAAGTTTCATTGCTCAGAACAGAGCCACGGCCATCCACAAATGGGAAGCCGAGTTGGCTTCCTTCCAAGAGAGGAGAACAATCACAATGAGGAAAGTCGGTTCGCTTCAAGATGCCAGAAGAAAAGCTCGGACCTCAATGTTCTTCTCCATTGCAAACGCCAAACTTCTCTCTCTTGTTTTAACTTCCAAAAATGGAGTGTGGTCGTGATCTCGGCAACCCGGCTAACCTACTGGAAGGACCCGGCGGCAATGGGTTGGCCTCAGGTTCGTTGATCCTGCAACGAATGCCCGTTGGGAGATGCCAGATCGCAGATCCTGATTCCCCGTTGAAGCTCAAAGGCGGGTCGACTGGACGACGGAGGCACGGCGCTCTTTGCCGGCGTCTCCGGCAGGATGGCTTTGGATTCCATCTAGCTCTGGGGAGACAGATGTTAAAAGGGCCATTATAAGCCGCAAGATTTTATTAGCAGGAGGAATAAAGGGGCAGGCGAGATGCGTTATTGGAAAAAGAGGCCGCACCCGAGCAGATAGAAGGAAAAAAAAAAAGGAGAGACAGAAAATCGATTTCTGCAGAGATAAGAAGCCACGGGCAACGGGAAATTGCAAATGATGAAAGGCACATTTGGAACCAGATGGAGAGAGAAGGGTAGGGCTGAGTAAGGATAGGGATAGGATAGGATAGGATAGGATAGGATAGGATAGGATAGGATAGGATGGGATGGGATGGGATGGGAGGGGGAGGGGAGGGGGAGGGGAGGGGAGGGGAGGGGAGGGGAGGGGAGGGGAGGGAAGGGAATAGTGGAATAGAAGATAGAATAGAATGGAATGGAATAGGAATAGTGAATAGGAATAGGAATAGGAATAGGAATAGGAATAGGAAATAGGAATAGGAATAGGAATAGGAATAGGAATAGGAATAGGAATAGGATAGGAATAGGAATAGGAATAGGAATAGAATTAATATAGAAGGGGAGGGGACGGGAGGTGAGGGGGAGGGAGAGGGACGGAAGGGAAGGGAAGGGAAGGGAAGGGAAGGGAGGAAAAGAAGAGAAGAGAGAGAAGAGAAGAGAAGAGAAGAGAAGAGAGAGAAGAGAAGAGAAGAGAGAGAAGAGAAGAGAAGAGAAGAGAATGAAAATGAGAGGAAAATAGAAATATAGAAATAGAACAGAATACACAATAGAATGGAAGAAGGGCCCGGGGGGAAAGAGGAGGAGGAGGAGGCGATGGAGAAGGTGACCACACCTCTCTTCAACTTCAGCCACTGTGTCCAGCAGAGGGACATTAAACATTCGGGCAGGAAGACGCAGAAACGCCAGACACGATGGCGTCACCCCAAAATATCACCAGGGGCAGGAAAGGCTGGTAGTCCCCGGCCATCAGCACGAGGGGGGCTATGATGCCACCCAGCCGAGCCATCACTGTGGTGAAGCTGCTGCCTGTTTGCCTGGCAAGGAAAACCCAGAGAGATCTTTATAAGCTGGTCCTCTACCTTGTCCTCTTCACCTGCACAACGACCCTGTCAGGTAGGCGAGGCTGAGTCATCTAGCCCATGATTCCCCACCAGGTGGGTGAAAAAAAAACCCCTGTTGTAGCTTCACACGGGACTTCAGATCGCACATAGCCAGGCAGGCTCTGTTTCCTCTACTACACCCAGAACTACAAAAAAGGGTCTAAAAATGAGTTCTCAACCTCAGCAAACTTTAAGAGGTGTGGACTTCAACTCCCAGAATTCCCCAGTGCAGGCTCCTGGAATTCTGGGAGTTGAAGTCCACACCTCTTGAAGTCACTGAGGTAAGAAACAGTGGTTTAGTGCAGGGGTCTT